>JAACNH010004177.1:0-25248 GCA_019447015.1 Hymenochirus boettgeri | reverse complement strand
ATCTGTAATATTCATTCATCCAGGTCACGGTATATCTGTAATATTCATCCATCCAGGTCACGGCATATCTGTAATATTCATCCATCCAGGTCACGGCATATCTGTAATGTTCATTCATCCAGGTCATGGTATATATGTTGTATTCAATTAGATCAACTGGACTTGAAGTTTAGTTCTTGAAGACATTTTGCTAGTCATCTGACTGGCTTTCTCAATTCAGAATGACTCAGAATCTGTTGGCAATAAAATACCCTGGACTGAGTCCCAATCAGTATACGACAGCCAGGTGTTAGGGACCTTCTGAATGCAAGGTATGGATGCATTGTGGCTAAGAGGTGCTATAAGAACTGCCCAGGGTAAGGTGTCAAAACAGCATTGTACATGGCAGACAGTTGGTGTTGAATCCCCCCACCTCTATTTAGGCTTGGTTTCTTTATTTCACATAAATGGCCTCTTTGACACCTCTCTTGAACCAGTCATGCTCCTTTGCCAAGATTACAATCTTCAAAGGTATTTTCTTTTTCCTTAAAATGCAGGTACACGGCTGAATCCTGACCCGAGGAATTGGCTATTCTGTGCTGGGTCATACGTTCTACGCCAACTGTCTGCCATGTACAATGATTACTATCTGTCAGGATAATGGATCACTATCAGTCACTGATAGTGATCCATTATCCTGACTGATAGTGATCTATTATCCTGACTGATAGTGATCCATTATCCTGACTGATAGTGATCTATTATCCTGACTGATAGTGATCCATTATCTCTGAACTGCTGTGACTATTATCCTGACTGATAGTGATCTATTATCCTGACTGATAGTGATCTATTATCCTGACTGATAGTGATCCATTATCCTAGATAGATAATGATCATTATTTATCCTGGATAACAATACTTTTTGCGTTAGATGGACATTTGAAATGCGTTTCCTTTAATCCATATTATCCAGAAAGCTTACTTTGGTAAGTGAATGGTTCGTTTTAAGTTTAATGGGGGGGGGGGGGGAAGTCATTGTATCTTTTGTGAAAGTGCAGTAAGTCCAGATGATATCATCTATATAGGGAAAGTAGCCATGGGTCTGATGGGGCATATTGAAAGGATGTTTTCCATAAACAAGATGCAAATCGTGTTTCCATTGCTACTACTTTGTGAAAGGTATAAATCCTGATTGTAGGAAGAGTAAAGGTAAGTATAAATTCCATTCAATTAGCAATTGGTAGTGCAGGTATGTCCAGTTTCTGTAGATACCCCAGACAAGCTGAAATGCCATCATGATGGGGAATGCTGGTATAGAGAGCTTCTACATTATACTATATAATACTATATAATACTATATATACATTGTGGCACTGGCGTAACTACTACCCCCTTGACCTCGGGGGTGGGTGGAAGTAGGGCCTAACACAAGCCTACTCTGTGGCGATCAGTTGTTTTTAAACAGCTGATTGCGCATATGAATGAAACATACGTGCGATTTTAAAAGACCGGACCCAAACTTCCAGAACCGAACCGGAAGTTTGGGTCCAGGCTTTAAAACAGTTAATCCCGTGTATGTTTCATTCATATGCACACGATCAGCTGTGAAAAACAATGGAGGTCGAGCCCTCCACGAACTAAATACAGAACAGAAGTAAAGGGATGCAGATTTCCAAACATTCAGTAAGCCACGAACGGCCAACTATCCCATGGCTGGACATTCGGGGGTCTCGCAATTCAACCAGGGACCCCCTCCCGGGTCCTTAGAAGGACCATTGTGGCCCATGGAAAGGCCCTTTGGGGCTTAAGGGGTCCCGCAGCTCAAACTTTCCTCCCCCCCTGACAAAATACACTAACCTTTTATTATGCCTTGATTGGAGCAATGTATACATTTCACTATAGATGTCCTATTTAGATTTCATTACATTTCATTATAGATGTCCTTTAATATATTTTGTGAGTTTTCTAACCAGAATTATTTATCTTCTTAACAGATTCGCCATTATTTAAAGAGGGTTAAACATTCTACCCAAAATGGTTATTCAACGGGTTTTAATAAATACGGAGAATATGTAACTGCTTATGGGATTTTCAAGAACTACAAGTCATTTTTCTGGTATTTTTTTTCTGTTCATATTGGCTACTTTATACCTTGGGCACCATCAGATCAACAGATAAACCTCACCAGTGGTGTAATACCATTTACTCTAAATAATGCTAGTGTAAGAGAACTTTATAGTTATTTCTATTTATAGGACACAAACCATGTCTTTGTATGATTGAATCTAGTTATTTCTTCCTCATAGAATGTTTATAAATTGTAAAAGTCCTAATTATATTGCAGATTCTTTCTACATGTAAACATTCCTTTGCAAGGGATAAATAATAAAAATATCAAATATTTTGTCAGTAAATTTAAATCACCCTTCTAATTAATAGGTAGTTCTTTTGTCAATTGGGGGATCAGATGTTTTTACAGACAATCATTTATTTTGTCTGTACCTATAATATTCGCAACTTTGCACAAAAATAGCAGAGTGACAAATCTCCTTAAAATCATCTCGGAATATAATGTTGATGTTCTGTCAACTATGGGTGGTAATGATACTATGGGTGGTAATGTTACTATGGGTGGCAATGCTACTACTAGTAGTAATTTTACTATAAGTAGTAATGTTACTATGGGTGGTAATGTTACTATGAGTGGTAATATTACTATGAGTGGTAATGTTACTATGGGTGGTAATGTTACTACGGGTGGCAATGTTACTATTAGTAGTAATGTTACTATGAGTGGTAATGTTACTATAGATGGTGATGTTACTATGGGTGGCAATGCTACTATTAGTAGTAATTTTACTATAAGTAGTAATGTTACTATGAGTGGCAATGTACTATGGGTGGTAATGTTACTATGAGTGGTAATGTAACTATAGGGCATATTTATAAACGGTTGCTGTTTTTGCCATGTTGCTATCACAGGACATTACAATGTCAAAAAGCGATATTTTCACCATATTTATTCAAAAATTCACCCTATTCATTGCAATAAAAGACTGTTATTGTGGCAAAAAGAGAAATTGCTCTTTAGCATTACCCAGGACTGCAAGCAAAATTTTGCCAATATTAAGAAGGGTCTTTAGCAAAGAGAAAATTAATAAAATAGAGAAAATTCCCCAGGGTGAGTTTTACACTATTTATCATATCCTATTAATAAAATAGAGATAATTCACCTGGGTGAGTTTTACACTATTTATCATATCCTATTAATAAAATAGAGATAATTCCCCTGGGTGAGTTTTACACTATTTATCATATCCTATTAAAAATATAGAGACAATTCACCTGGGTGAATTTTACACTATTTATCATATCCTATTAATAAAATAGAGAAAATTCGGCTGGGTGAGTTTTACACTATTTATCATATCCTATTAATAAAAAAGAGAAAATTCCCCTGGGTGAGTTTTACGCTATTTATCATATCCTATTAATAAAATGATAAATTCCCGCTGGGTGAGTTTTACACTATTTATCATATCCTATTAATAAAATAGAGATAATTCACCTGGGTGAGTTTTACACTATTTATCATATCCTATTAATAAAATAGAACCTGGTGAGTTTTACGAGCTATTTAGCATATCCTATTATAAAATAATATAATTCCCCTGGGTGAGTTTTACACTATTTATCATATCCTATTACTAAAATGAGAAAATTCCCCCTGGGTGAGTTTTAACAACTAATTATCATATCCTATTAATAAATAGAGAAATTTCACCTGGGTGATTTTTACAACTATTTATCATATCCTATTATAAAATAGAGAATTTCACCTGGTGAAGTTTTACACTATTATCTATCCTATTTAAAATAGAGACAATTCACCTGGGTATGTTACACCTATTTATCATATCCTATTAATAAAATAGAGAAAATTCCCCTGGGTGAGTTTTACACTAGTTTATCATATCCTATAATAAAGGAGAATTCCCTGGGTGAGTTTTACACTATTTATCATATCCATTAATAAAATAAGACATTCCCGGGTGAGTTTTACCCTAGTTATCATATCCTATTAATAAATAGAGAAATTCCCCTGGTGTGAGTTTTACCACTATTTATCATATCCTATTATAAAATAGAAAGAAAATTCCCGTGGGTGAGTTTTACACTATTTATCATATCCTATTCATAGAAATAGAGAAATTCCCCCTGGTGAGTTTTTACACTATTTATCATATCCTATTAATAAAATAGAGAAAATTCCCCTGGTGAGTTTTACACTATTTATCATATCCTATAATAAAATGAGACAAATCCCCCGGGTGAGTTTTACACTATTTATCATATCCTATTATAAAATAGAGAAAATTCCCCCGTGGTGAGTTTTACACCTATTTATCATATCCTATTAAAATAGAGAAAATTCGCCCTGGGTGAGTTTTCAACTATTTATCATATCCTATTAATACAATAGAGAAACATTCCCCCCTGGGTGGTTTTAACACTATTTATCATATCCTATATACAATAGAGAAAATTCCCCTGGGTGAGTTTTACGACTATTTATCATTTCCTATTAATAAATAGAGAATATTCCCCCTGGGTGAGTTTCACGATTTATCATATCCTATTAATAAATAGAGAAGTATTCCCTGGGTGAGTTTTACACTATTTATCATATCCTATTAATAAAATAGAGAAAATTCCCCTGGGTGAGTTTTACACTATTTATCATATCCTTTAATAAATGAGAGAAATTCACCTGTGGTGAGTTTTACACTATTTATCATTCCTTAATAAAATAGAACTATTCACCTGGTAGATTTTACACTATTTATCATATCCTTTAATAAATAGAGACAATTTCACCTGGTGAGTTTTACGCTATTTATATAATCCTATTAATAAAATAGAGAAATTCCCCTGGTGAGTTTTTACACTATTTATCATATCTATTAATAAAAAAGAAAAATTCCCAGGGTGAGTTTTACACTATTTATCATATCCTATTAAAAATAGAGAATTCCCCTGGTGAGTTTTACACATTTATCAAATCCTATTAATAAAATAGAGAAAATTCCCCTGGGTGAGTTTTACACTATTTATCATATCCTATTAATAAAATAGAGAAAATTCACCTGGGTGAGTTTTACACAATTTATCATATCCTATTAATAAAATAGAGACAGTTTCCCTGGGTGGGTTTTACATTATTTATCATATGCTATTAATAAAATAGAGAAAATTTACCTGGGTGAGTTTTACACTATTTATCATATCCTATTAATAAAATAGAGAATATTCCCCCGGGTGAGTTTTACACTATTTATCATATCCTATTAATAAAATAGAGAAAGTTTCCCTGGGTGAGTTTTACACTATTTATCATATCCTATAATAAAAGAGAAAAATTCCCCTGGGTGAGTTTTACACTATTTATCATATCCTATTAATAAAATAGAGAAAATTCACCTGGGTGAGTTTTAACCTATTTATCATATCCTATTAATAAAATAGACGTTCCCTGGTAGGTTTTTACACTATTTATCATATCCTATTAATAAAATAGAGACAATTCACCTGGTTGAGTTTTTACGCTATTTATCATATCCTATTAATAAAATAGAGAAATTTCCCCTGAGGTGAGTTTTACACTATTTATCATAATCCTATTAATAAAATAGAGAAAATTCCCCTGGGTGAGTTTTACATCTATTTATCATATCCTATTAATAAAAGAGAAAATTCCCTGGGTGAGTTTTACACTATTTATCATATCCTATTAATAAAATAGAGAAAATTCCCCTGGTGAGTTTTACACTATTTATCATATCCTATTAATAATAGAGAATTCCCTGGTAGTTTTACACATTTATCATACCTATTAATAAAATAGAGAAATTCACCCTGGGTGAGTTTTTACCTATTTATCATATCCTATTAATAAAATAGAGAAAATTCCCCTGGGTGAGTTTTACCCTATTATCATATCCTATATAAATAGAGAAAATTCCCCTGGGTGATTTTTACACTATTTATCATATCCTATTAATAAAATAGAGAAAATTCACCTGGGTGAGTTTTTACACTATTTATCATATCCTATTAATAAAATAGAGACAAGTTCACCTCTGGTGAGTTTTTACACTATTTATCATATCCTATTAATAAAATAGAGAAAATTCCCCGGTGAGTTTACACTATATCATATCCTATTCACATAAAATAGAGAAATTCTCCTGGGTGAGTTTTACACTATTTATCAAATATCCTATTAATAAAATAGAGACAATTCCCCCGGTGAGTTTTACACTATTTATCATATCCATTAAATAAAATAGAGAAAATTCCCCGGGTGAGTTTTACACTATTTATCATATCCTATTAATAAAATAGAGAAATTCCCGGGTGAGTTTTACACTATTATCATATCCTATTAATAAATAGAGAAAATTCCCTGGGTGAGTTTTTACACTATTTATCCTATCCTATTAATAAAATAGAGAAAATTCCCCTGGGTGAGTTTTACACTATTTATCATATTCTATTAATAAATAGAGAAATTCCCCGGGTGAGTTTTACACTATTATCATATCCTATTAATAAAATAGAGAATTTCCCTGGGTGAGTTTTACACTATTTATCATATCCTATTAATAAATAGAGAAAATCCCTGGGTGAGTTTTACACTATTTAATCATATCCTATTAATAAATAGAGAAAATTCCGCCTGGGTAGTTTACACTATTTATCATATCCATTAATAAAATAGAGACAGTTCACCTTGGTAAGTTTTACACTATTTATCATCTATAATAAAATAGACTTCCCTGGGTGAGTTTTACGCTTATTATATATCCTATTATAAAATAGAGAAATTCCCCTGGGTGAGTTTTACACTATTTATCATATCTATTAATAAAATAGAGAAAATTCCCGGGTGAGTTTTACACTATTTATCAATCCTATTAAAATAGAGAATTCCCCTGGGTGAGTTTCACTATTTATCATATCCTATTAAAAAATAGAGAAAATTCCCCTGGTGAGTTTTACACTATTTATCATTCCTATTAATAAATGAAAATTCCCTGGGTGAGTTTTACACTATTTATCATATCCTATTAATAAAATAGACAGTATTCCCTGGGTGGGTTTTACTTATTTATCATATGCTATTATAAAATAGAGAAAATTCCTGGTGAGTTTACACACTATTTATCATATCCTATAATAAAATAGAGAATATTCCCCCCGGTGAGTTTTACACACTATTTATCATATCCTATTAATAAAATAGAAGAAGTTCCCTGGGTGAGTTTTACACTATTTACATATCCTATTATAAAATGAGAAAAATTCCCTGGGGTGATTTTCACTATTATCATATCCTATTAATAAATAGAGAAAATTCCCTGGGTGAGTTTTACACTATTTATCATATCCTATTAATAAAATAGAGACATTACCTCCTGGTAAGTTTTACACTATTTCATCATATCCTATTAATAAAAGAGACAAGTTCACCTGGGTGAGTTTTAACGCTATTTATCATTCCTATTAATAAAATAAGAAAATTCCCCTGGTGAGTTTACACTATTTATCCTATCCTATTAATAAAATAGAAAATTCCCCTGGGTGAGTTTTACACTATTTTAATCATATCCTATTAATAAAAAGAGAAATTCACCTGGGTGAGTTTTACACTATTATCATATCCTATTAATAAAATGAGAAAATTCCCTGGGTGAGTTTTACACTATTTATCATCCTATTAATAAAATAGAAGTTCACTCTGGTAGTTTTACACTATTTATCATATCCTATTAATAAAAGAGAACAATTCCCTGGGTGAGTTTTACCTATTTATCATATCCTATTAATAAAATAGAGAAAATTCCCCTGGTGAGTTTACACTATTTATCATATCCTATTATAAAATAGAGCAAAATTTCCCCTGGGTGAGTTTTACACTATTATCATATCCTTTAATAAAATGAGAAAATCACCTGGGTGAGTTTTACACTATTTATCATATCCTATTAATAAAATAGAGAATTCACCTGGTAAGTTTTACACTATTTATCATATCCTATTAATAAAATAGAGAATTCCCTGGGTGAGTTTACCTATTTATCATATCCTATTAATAAATAGAGAAAATTCCCCCTGGGTGAGTTTTACACTATTTATCATTATCCTATTAATAAAATAGAGAAATTCCCCTGTGAGTTTTACACTATTTATCATATCCTATTAATAAAAAGAGAAAATCCCCTGGGTGGTTTTTACACTATTTATCATATCCTATTAATAAATAGAGAAAATTCACCTGGGTGGGTTTTACACTATTATCAATCCTATTAATAAAATAGAGACATTCCCCTGGGTAGGTTTTACATTTTATCATATCCTATTAATAAAATAGAGAAATTCCGGGTGAGTTTTACACTATTTATCATATCCTATTAATAAAATAGAGAAAATTCCTGGGTGAGTTTTACACTATTTATCATATCTATTAATAAAATAGAGAAATTCCCTGGGTGATTTACACTATTTATCATATCCTATTAATAAAAGAAGAAATTCCCCTGGGTGAGTTTTACACTATTTATCATATCCTATTATAAAATAGAGAAATTCACCTGGTGAGTTTTACACTATTTATCATATCCTATTAATAAAATAGAGAAATTTCCCCGGTGAGTTTTACACTATTTATCAATCCTATTAATAAAATGAGAAATTCCCTGGGAGTTTACACTATTTATCATATCCTATTAATAAAATAGAGAAAATTACCTGGGTGAGTTTTTATACTATTTATCATCCTATTAATAAAATAGAGAAAATTCCCCTGGGTGAGTTTTACATTTTATCATACCTATTAATAAAATAGAGACATTCACTGGGTAAGTTACCTATTTACACTAAATCCTATTAATAAATAGAGAAATTCCCTGGTGAGTTTTACCTATTTACAATCCTATTATAAAATAGAGAAAATTCCCCTGGGTGAGTTTTACACTATTATCATATCCTATTAATAAATAGAGAAAATTCCCCTGGTGAGTTTTACACTATTTATCATATCCTATTAATAAAAAAGAGAAAATTCACCAGGGTGAGTTTTTACACTATTTATTCATATCTATTAATAAAATAGAGACATTCCCTGTGTTAGTTTTACACTATTTATCATATCCTATTATAAAATAGAAAAATTCCCGGGGTGAGTTTTACACTATTTATCATATCCTTAATAAAATAGAAAAAATTCCCTGGGTGAGTTTTACACTATTTATCATAGAGATCCGAATGAAAATCCGGTCCGCTCGAGATTTGCGGATTTTCGAAATCCTAATCGAAAATCCGGAGCGATCCCTTTAATACTATTAAAATGAAAGTTCGGCAAAATCCGCATTAAGTGGTCTAAATACCTGTAATTGTAAAACACTTAATCACTGGGACCCGGTAATGGCTTATGACAGTATCAATCCTACAATTACCGAGAAAATTACAGTCCCCAGCGTGATTTAAAACGGTATTTTCTCGAATACGATGATTTTCCTAATTACGAGGATTCCCCGTAAACATCTCCTAAAAAGAGGAGTTCCGTAATTACGAGGATTCCCGATAAAAACGAGGATTTCCGTAAAACAGGATCTATTCGTAAAAACGAGAAGAATTCCTCCTGCTGGCATCTTTGTTAGCACTTAATCATAGGTCCATGTAGGTATTATGACTCCCCCCTGGAACTCTACGATGTGCAGCTTTCAAAAGCCAGGATTCATGGAGGGCTGCAGCGACATCCAGGGCACCCTTTGGCTACCAGCCCCTGTTTAAACCCTCAGAGACGTGGTCGGATCTTCAAGGGTCATAGGCCATCATATGTGGGCAGCTACCAATAGATGGAAAGGGAAGTATACTTTTTATATATTACTATTTAAAAAAGAGAAAATTCTGGTTATTCACTATTTACAAAAACATTATTATATATATGTTTTATAAAAACATCAATTCCTTAAATTTGGCTTGTGAGAGAGAGAATCCAAGTTCTTTGTATTTCTCATATGGATTTACAATTATTATTATCAGTATTATATATCTTCTTATATTATTCATATCGCCTATTTACAATAATAAAGTCAAAATAAATCCATGAAAATGAACTTTATTTTAACATAACACCTATACATTAAATGGAACCCACATAGACACAGTAAACACACTTGGTGGCCACCCTTCATTTCCATCACCTATTATAAAGGCTAAGTAAAGTTACAAATGCAAATCGATCATTAACAATTGATTTCCTTTTTATCTTATAAATACAACACTGTAGCCACACATAGTACCAGTTAAACCACCTTTACTGCAAATCCCTTTTTAGTTACAATGCACCCCTTTTAAAACTAAAGTCAAAATAAAATGTTGATTTTAAACACTAACTAAAATGCCTTTGTGTAATCTAGGCAACAGGATCGTAATACAATCTAGTCACAACTAGCGAGTGATTTCTATCAACAATAAAACGATTTTTCGCTGGCAGGGGCGCGAATACGAATAATGGTGCACACATGAGAGCAGATACCTTAGAATACGTTAGCGTCACATAGATGGATCCACAAAAGCGATGGAGTGCCAACAGACGGGATTTTACTAAGGGATTGTACATGGAAAGGCCTGTTACCAGCACCATGTCTACGGCGTGGCGGCTTTTTGGGAAGTACACAGTGCAGTGAAAAAGCAGTCTGGAGCGAGAGTCGAAGCTTAAAGCTGTTCGAATGGTGTCTCATGACCCATAGAAAGTCGAGTCTAGTGAGCCATATGGGGGAGGAATACGTCTATACACTTATGGCTTTGAGGAAACCCATCGGTGATTTCCATGCGTTTACACAAACGAAAATTACACTTGGGTGTGGAAATAATATCCCCAAGGAGAAGGCAGAAGCAATTAAGTAAAACATCAATAGGTAACCATGAAGAGAGTGTCTCACAGTAGAAGATATCTATATCACATGAGCCACCTGGCGAAGTATCACAGGTTTTAGAGGGTAACATGTGGTATGAGGTAAGGTGATGGATCGCTAGGAAGGGCATGTCCAGCACACTCAACCCACACCCGCGTCCCACGCAACCGGAATGACACAGCATCCTGCATCCTCACGTGACAGGGAATAAAGTCACAAATACTGAATAAGTTATGTGCTGGTTAATTCAATCCGTGTGAACAAAGGTGCTGACAATACAACAGGCCACACAAAGCTTCGTCTGCGGTACATGTGGTGCAGAACCAATCAACGAATGTGTCAGGTACGTCATGGGTTGGGCGCAGGTGCGGTGTGGCCCAACTGCGCCAGTACACATCGATCCAAGAAATGTGAGCGAAAAACAGACAGCGCCGCCCTAATAATATCATTTTAATACAGTTTATTCCAATCCAATGTAATTTCATTTTAACAAAGGGACAACTCAGGGAATAAAAACGACAAGCGATTACACACCGCCCTATCGAAAGGAAGGGTAGAGGAGAAGGCGCGGGGTGTACCTCGGCGCTAGCGAAAAGCCTTTTCGTATGCCCTCTTGCAGTCGAGTTCTCGTCGTGCAATGCGCAACATTGAGGATCACATTAATTGTGCCACACTATTGTGTGTTTTTAATACGTGGTATGTCCAAGCCCTTATCCAAATGTTGCATAATTTTTGACAACTTCTCCGAGAATTGTTGAAGTAATGTATACAACATTTAATGACAGTGAGAAGTTAAAATAAATTTCCTTTTTTTTTTTTTAGCACTACCACCAACTAGCCCCCCGGGGCTCTCCCATTGCCCCACCGGCAGTCCATCGCCCACACCAGGCTCTCCATTGCCCCACCGGGCAGTCCCACCCCGAAAGTGAGATCACCTGGCACCAGCCCAAGACCATAAGGCATCCTAGAGCATTTTTTTGTTTATCTTTTTATTGACCACTTGATTTCAGCAAATAATTGTGAAATTATCAGTCATAATTAGTGAATTTTTTTTTCACTGATTAAAAATTTTTTGTTAAAAAAATGCAACAAATCTATAATTTGATTGAGAGACAGATCACAGTTCTTCTCATTCTCATTCCATTTTTGTCCCCGACTCTGGCTGTATCTTTCCTCAGTTTTGAGCTTAAGTTAGAAATTCGGTCCAAACATCCAAAATTGTCCAAGATGTTCACTACATAGCCTTTTAGGAAATGTTTTCTTAACAGTAAATATTACTATGGATTGGACGGTGATTGTTGAAATAAAACGTTTTTTTTTCTACAAGGCCTCCACCTTCTCGCATTGCCCTCTCACCCTCTCCAGCCCTCCACCCTCTCCAGCCCTCCAGACTCTCCACCCCCTCCAGCCCCTCCAGCACCTCCAGCCCTCTCCAGTCCCTCTGGCGGCCATGCTTGAGAATCGTAGTAAATCATATGCAACGTAATGAAATGTTTATGTACAAGACTATTATATCTGTATTTTCCCATGTAAAATCCACGCTTAAATGGTGCAACATTGGGTACTGTGGGTTTGACAATGCTTTTATGGGGGGTCACCACTTTCCAAAAAATTTTGATTTAGCACAGTCCAGTGATACAAACCAGAATGTTTTGAAACAATTTACAAAACGTAATGTTTATGCCAGATTACTCCTGCTGTTTATCAGTGATCCCGCCATGATGCAATATATCCTTTAAAGTGGAAGTTCAGTGATAATAATATACTCTTTAAGAAAACAAGCGCAGTATTATCCATCCCAATGACCTTAATCTGCCCATTCACAATCAGCATTGTGTGCTGTGTATAAATAAAAATGCAACGGAAAATAATGACTTCTGTTTGCAGACCCCTCAATAGAGACGTTATGGTCTGCCCTTGACCCAGTCCCTGGGTTTGATTCAGTTGGTCAGATAGAGATCTGAGCAGTGTAACCCACTCCAACAGCCAATCAGTAGAAATCACTGTTTACCATAACTAGGTAATGCAATAATATAAACTAAGAATTTTGAAATAATGATGTCTTTATACTGTAGCTTTCCTTTTTGACATACCGCACATTATAGCATTGCAGTACCAGTATGTGTAAGTAGTATCAGGTGCAAAATTGCATCTACCGCAATGGTGTTAGGAATGTGCTCGAACATCTTCACCACAATTCTCTCAATATCTCTCCACAGAACTACAGAGCATGCGGCGGGAGATGCGCCACATGGTGACGGCGCCTGGAACCGCCGCCTGGACCGCCGCCACTCACCAGACTGGAGAGGAGGGTTACACCCAGTAACCCCAGTGTTTTTTTTGTTTGTTTTTTTTGTATCATAGTTGTAAAAAAAAAGAAAAATTATATATATATATATATAAAATAAAAACTGTTAAAAAATTGTTTTTGGGCTTTTTTTTTCGATATATAAATATTCAGATAGATCCTATCAATTTTATTGAAAAATTACAATCCAACATATCTTTTTAGCTACGCTATATGTTGGTCTTATAATTGTAATATACCTTACCATTAATAGATACCCAACACCACATGGCCACAGTTCCCCTATATAGTGTTTGCACCAACACAGGGAAAGAAGGCGATGGGGGTACTGGGTTACATAATGTCCACTGCGGTTTGCCACCATTGTTTGGGCCAGGCAGCCTAGCCCCACTGGACATACCCACTCACCCCTGGCTACTCTCCCTCAGAGTATGCTTCGGGCAAGGGAAAGCAGGTGAAAGGTGTAGGAACAGCACCATTAGTTACAGCAGGCCACACTTTGTAATATGGAGTACTGCTCTCGTGCTAGGCAGGATTGACCCAGAGCTGAAAACTTAGCCACAGAGTAGCTGTTGCGGCTGTATGGAGATGGTCAGAGTAGGTGACACCACAAAGGTGCCTCATGGAGAGAGAAGAAAGAACAAATATGGAGTACTGCTCTCGGGCCAGGCAGATTGAACCAGAGGTGAAAACATTAGCACAGAGTAGCACTGTCAGCTACACAAAACACCCAGACACAGACACAAGCTCAAAAAGCGCAAAAAATCTCTCTCCAACTCCTACACTGTCAGGTCTCCACTAAACACACTCACACCACACTGACAAAATGTCACCTGTGAACAGCCTTTCATACCCAGGGGGCTGGCAATAATCATGTTAGCTGCCATTGGCTAATTTTTAGTCATGTGGCTTGCTCCGTCTTGAAAATAACCCCAAAATGCGAATTTACAAGAATTTCTCGTTTTTACGAAAAAATCTCGTAATTCCGAGGAATCCGCGTAATTACGAGGATCTTCGTGTTTCCGGGTCCCGAAAGATCGTAGATTCTCGTAATTACGGGGATACTCGTATTTTTCGAATTTTTTGGAAAAAAAAAAAAAAATCCGCGTTCGGAAGTTCGGAAGGCGGAAAATCCGGAAAATCCGGAATAATCCGCCGTTCGCGGACGTGATAAATCCGCGGCGGATCCAGGTTCGGGTCCGCGAACCGGCCATCTCTATTTATCATATCCTATTAATAAAATAGAGACAGTTCCCCTGGGTGGGTTTTACATTATTTATCATATCCTATTAATAAAATAGAGAAAATTTCCCTGGGTGAGTTTTACACTATTTATCATATCCTATTAATAAAATAGAGAAAATTCCCCTGGGTGAGCTTATACTATTTATATACCTACTAATAAAATAGAGAAAATTATCTGGTGGTTTTTACACTATTTATCATATCCTATTAATAAAATAGAGAAGAATTCGCCTTGGTGAGTTTTACACTATTTATCATATCCTATTAAATTAATAAAATAGAGAAAATTCACCTGGGTGAGTTTTACACTATTTATCATATCCTATTAATAAAAAGAGACAGTTCACCTTGGTATGTTTTACACTATTTATCATATCCTATTAATAAAATAGAGAAAATTCCCCTGGGTGAGTTTTACACTATTTATCATATCCTATTAATAAAAAAGAGAAAATTCACCGAGGTGAGTTTTACACTATTTATCATATCCTATTAATAAAATAGAGACAGTTCCCTCGGTGAGTTTTCCACTATTTATCATATCCTATTAATGAAATAGAGAAAATTCCCCTGGGTGAGTTTTACACTATTTATCATATCCTATTAATAAAATAGAGATAATTCACCTGGGTGAGTTTTACACTATTTATCATATCCTATTAATAAAATAGAGACAGTTCCCCTGGGTGGGTTTTACATTATTTATCATATCCTATTAATAAAATAGAGAAAAATTACCTGGGTGAGTTTTACACTATTTATCATATCCTATTAATAAATAGAGACAGTTCAACTCTTGGTAAGTTTTTACACTATTTATCATATCCTATTGATAAAAGAGAAAATTCACCTGGGCGTTTTACACTATTTATCTATCCTATTAATAAAATAGGAGAAAATTCACCGGGTGAGTTTTTATACTATTTATCATATCCTATTAATAAAATAGAGAAAATTCCCCTGGGTGAGTTTTACACTATTTATCATATCCTATTAATAAAATAGAGACAGTTCACCTTGGTAAGTTTTACACTATTTATCATATCCTATTAATAAAATAGAGACAATTCACCTGGGTGAGTTTTACGCTATTTAGCATATCCTATTAATAAAATAGAGAAAATTCCCCTGGGTGAGTTTACACTATTTATCATATCCATTAATAAAATAGAGAAAATTCCCTCTGGGTGAGTTTACACTATTTATCATATCCTATTAATAAAAAGAGAAAATTCACCAGGGTGAGTTTTACACTATTTATCATATCCTATTAATAAAATAGAGACAGTTCCCCTGGGTGAGTTTTTCACTATTTATCATATCCTATTAATAAAATAGAGAAAATTCCCCTGGGTGAGTTTTACACTATTTATCATATCCTATTAATAAAATAGAGAAAATTCACCTGGGTGAGTTTTACACTATTTATCATATCCTATTAATAAAATAGAGACAGTTCCCCTGGTGGGTTTTACATTATTTATCATATCCTATTAAATAAATAGAGAAAATTACCTGGGTGAGTTTACTCATTTATCATATCCTATTAAAAATAGAGAAAATTTACCTGGGTGAGTTTTACACTATTTATCATATCCTATTAATAAATAGAGAACACTTTGCCTGGTGAGTTTTACACTATTTATCATATTCTATTAATAAATAGAGAAAATTCCCCTGGGTGAGTTTTACACTATTTATCATATCCTATTAATAAAATAGAGAAAATTCCCCTGGGTGAGCTTTATACTATTTATCATATCCTATTAATAAAATAGAGAAAATTCATCTGGGTGAGTTTTACACTATTTATCATATCCTATTAATAAAATAGAGAAAATTCGCCTTGGTGAGTTTTACACTATTTATCATATCCTATTAAATTAATAAAATAGAGAAAATTCACCTGGGTGAGTTTTACACTATTTATCATATCCTATTAATAAAATAGAGAATATTCCCCCGGGTGAGTTTTACACTAATATCATATCCTATTAATAAAATAGAGAAAATTTCCCTGGGTGAGTTTTACACTATTTATCATATCCTATTAATAAAATAGAGAAAATTCACCTGGGTGAGTTTTACACTATTTATCATATCCTATTAATAAAATAGAGACAGTTCACCTTGGTATGTTTTACACTATTTATCATATCCTATTAATAAAATAGAGAAAATTCCCCTGGGTGAGTTTTACACTATTTATCATATCCTATTATAAAATAGAGAAAATTCACCTGGGTGAGTTTACACTATTTATCATATCCTATTAAAAAATAGAGATAATTCACCTGGGTGAGTTTTACACTATTTTCATATCCAATTAAAAAATAGAGACAGTTCCCCTGGGTGGGTTTTACATTATTTATCATATCCTATTATAAAATAGAGAAAATTACCTGGGTGAGTTTACACTATTTATCATATCCATTAATAACAATAGAGAAAATTCACCAGGTGAGTTTTACACTATTTATCATATCCTATTAATAAAATAGAGACAGTTCCCCTGGTGGGTTTTACATTATTTATCATACCTATTAAGGAGAACTGTGGTCCCAAAACAAGTTGGTCTAGTAAGAAAGGCAAGAATATTACCTGTAAAACGAGTCCTGAACCACCTCTCTAGCATACACCGTTCTCATTCTATCATCAAAAGAAGTAACAAATAGTTAAGGGGCTGGATGGCTCCACAGTCCTGCCAAATCCCATGATCCCACCACTGTCGCGACAGTCTATAAGGGCAAGCATGCTCAGTAATTACTAAGAGGCAGCATTGGAAGAGGGAATTTCCCATCATGCAATTCACATGATTTGCATGAACACTGTGGTCCATTCCAGTTATAGCAAAACTGCACCTAGCAGAAGATAGTTCAGACTGGATATCTAAAGATAACCATTGTTTCAGTATAGATGTTCCTTTTATACCTGTTACCTTTAAGAGATGTACAGAAAGTGCTTGCAATAAACTTTGATTTTTTTTTGCTGCATTTGAAAGGTCTTTTTACTTATGTGCGTCCTGCCACGGGAATGGCGGCAACGAAAGAGTTACTAGGTTACATACATAGTAACTCTTTCGTTGCCGCCATTCCCGTGCATTATCCAATCACTCATTTTCTGTATAATGCGGTATCCAAGTTGGTTTTTTCCTGGCTATGCCAAGCTGGGTCTGGGATTTCTAACCTGCAGCCTCCAGATTTTGAAAACTACAACGCCCAGCATTCCTCCATTGCAGAAGAAACCAAGGAATACTGGGCGTTGTAGTTTTCCAACATCTGGAGGGCACAGGGTGACATCCCTGCTCTGGGCACTAGAGCAATAAATTGTTAGTGATTAATATTTAGTTATCAGATCATCTCATAATTGGGGGACACTTATAATTAAAGTAAGTAACAGGGCTGCGTTAATTACAACCTGATTGTATTTATCTGCAGTGATTCTGACAGCCTTGACGCATGATTTCATGTACAACCCTAACTGCCCTATGCTGTTTGAGAGTGCTTGTCAGGGAATGGTGGAACTAGTAGTGCAACTGCATATTTTATGGCTTCTCACAATTTTGCAGACTATTTGATTAAAGTAAAGCAACTAAGGTTCTGCAAACAAAAATCGATTTTTATCATTATATCAACACGTATGTGCTGTTTATGACTGCTACAACAATGACACTATAAACCTAGGAGCAAAAGATTATTCATTGCTGTAGTTTCAACTAAATTACCAGCCACTTACTTGCAAATCTCTAACCTAAATACAAAGGCAAGACCTGCTAGTTTGACTGCTGATTACAAAATGAGCTGTTCTGAGGAGTTCATGAAGTTTTAAAGTGTCTCATAACCACACCCTCAAAATCTGATTGGTCCAAACAAATCTTAATCTGATGGCTCTTGTATTATTGACCAATCATATGTTGGGGTGTGCCAAGGAGACAGTATAAAACAGCCAGAGGCCTTCAGCAAGTCCTAATTCTGTTTTAGTAGCAGAGCTGCTAGTTTGTTCTGCAAGCATAGCAACTGTCAGATGCCTGGTGCCTAACTGAGCTTTCTAAATGCATTAGTTTTGGTGCCTGTAGTAGTTGCAGGGTGGCTGCTCTCTGTTTTTGCTCCTCTCATAATGATTGTTGGTGCTTAATGTATAAAAAAAAAAAGTTTTCATAAAGTTTTCTCAGAATTTAGTTGCCATGCCTGATCAAATTCACTGGCTTTAACAAAGTTATTGTTGGTGTAGTTGAATACATCTATCACCATTTACCCTAAAGATAGCAGAGGGCAGTCAGGAATGGTTGGGGTTGTATTTTGAAAACATATGAGAGCCACAGGTTAATCAGGTAAAACACCTGTAGCCAGTCTGAGTTAGAATGATCACAGTATAAAATCAATTTACAATAATGAAGCCCTGCTAATTACATGAATCTGTCTGTCAGCTCTGTACAATACAAGGTTTGTTACCACTCTTAACTTTTTTTCAGTGCTTTTATGTGTGTGGAGAGAGATGATAAAAAGTTTTTTCTTTGATTACCGAGTTCTGAGAGTTTATTGAAGATTAATGACTTTTATTAAAGGGCATGTCCACCCCCAAAACTATAATTCCCCCACACTGGCCCCCACTCTGTAGTGTAATAAAATCCTTACCTCATCCCAGATCCAAATGGGTACTGGTAGAGATGTCTTCGAACTTTCTCCTTGATTGCCAGTACACCGCGTATCCTGCTAACTATACACACGTGTGATCGCAGGTCGGCGATAATCGTGCCGTGAATGGGCACTTTATCGGGCAAAACGGCCGCTCCGTTTGGAGATCCGTGGATGGATGGGATGAAGTTAGTTTAATAGTAGTAGGTTTTTAAAAGTTTGAATTTGGACACTATAGTTGCCCTTTAAAACGACATTCGCACGCATCCGCAACACCATTCACGCACAACGCCATTCACCAGCACACTTAAAACGATATTCGCACGCATCCGCAACGCCATTCACGCACATAGAACGACATTTGCACGACCTCCAACACCATTTTGCACTTAGAATGACATTCACACACAACACAGCACCAATCACGCACATATAACGACATTCACACACACTCACAGCACCAATCATGCCATTAATGACATTAACAACAGCGTTATATTACATATATAATAATTAAAAATGTAATTAAAATTAAGTATTTTTACAAACAATTATTATTTTTTAACAATGTGTTATAATATACAAAAATCCATTCATAAAGGTAGTTTGTATTACCGATCCCGCCTCCCTCCTCTAACAGAGGCGTGCCTGTTTGTTAGGCCACGCCTCCGCATCCCTCCCCCTGTAGTGCCGAGCGGCAATAGAAAATGCTTGTGATGTCACCGCATCAGGAAATTGCATGCTGGGATTGTAGTTTTTGGCAGAAACAGAAAGGGATGAATCCAGATGGCGGCACCCAAGTATGGACTTTATAAGGCGATTTTAAAGTATGTGTTTTTGATTTTTTTAATATAAAGCTTCAGAAGCTTTGCAGGGGTTAAGAACAATTAGACATGTTTGTGCAACTTACAAAAGGCGTAATAACAGTTCTCCTTTAATAAAATAGAGAAAAATTTACCTGGGTGAGTTTTACACTATTTATCATCCTATAATAAATAGAGAAAATTTACCTGGGTGAGTTTTACACTATTTATCATATCCTATTAATAAATAGAGAAAATTCCCATGGGTGAGTTTTACACTATTTATCATATCCTATTAATAAAATAGAGAAAATTCCCCTGGGTTGAGTTTTAACTATTTATCATATCCTATTAAAAATGGAGAAAATTCCCCAGGGTGAGTTTAACACTATTTATCATATCCTATTAATAAAATGAGAAATTCACCTGGGTGAGTTTTACACCTATTTATCATATCCTTTAATAAAAGAGAGACAGTTCACCTTGGTAAGTTTTACACTATTTATCATATCCTATTAATAAAATAGAGACAATTCACCTGGGTGAGTTTTACACTATTTATCATATCCTATTAATAAAATAGAGATAATTCCCCTGGGTGAGTTTTACACTGTTTATCATATCCTATTAATAAAAAAGAGATAATTCACCTGGGTGAGTTTTACACTATTTATCATATCCTATTGATAAAATAGAGACAGTTCCCCTGGGTGGGTTTTACATTATCATATCCAATTAATAAAATAGAGAAAATTTACTTGGGTGAGTTTTACACTATTTATCATATCCTATTAATAAAATAGAGAAAATTTACCTGGGTGAGTTTTACACTATTTTTCATATCCTATTAATAAATAAACAATTCACCTGGGTGGTTTTACACTATTTATCATATCCTATTATAAAATAGAGAAAATTCCCGGGTGAGTTTTATACTTTTATCATATCCTATTAATAAAATGGGAAAATTCCCCTGGGTAGTTTTATACTATTTATCATATCCTATTAATAAAATATAGAAAATTCCCCTGGTGAGTTTTACACTATTTATCATATCCTATTAATAAAATAGAGAAAATTCCCTGGGTGAGTTTTACACTATTTATCATATTCTATTAATAAAATAGAGAAAATTCGCCTGGGTGAGTTTTACACTATTTATCATATCCTATTAAAAATAGAGACAATTCGCCTGGGTGAGTTTTACACTATTTTCATTCCTATTAATAAAATAGAGAAATTCGCTGGGTGAGTTTTACACTATTTATCATATCCTATTAATAAAATGGAGAAATTCCCCGGGTGAGTTTTACACTATTTATCATATCCTATTAATAAAATAGAGAAATTCCCCTGGGTGAGTTTTATACTATTTATCATCCTATTAATAAATGAGAAAATTCCCCAGGGTGAGTTTTACACTTTATCATATCCTATTAATAAAATAGAGAAAATTCACCTGGGTGAGTTTTACACTATTTATCATATCCTATTAATAAAATAGAGAAAATTCGCCTGGGTGAGTTTTACACTATTTATCATTTCCTATGAAATTAATAAAATAGAGAAAATTCCCCTGGTTGAGTTTTACACTATTTATCATATCCTATTAATAAAATAGAGAATATTCCCCTGGGTGAGTTTTACACTATTTATCATATCCTATTAATAAAATAGAGATAATTCACCTGGGTAGTTTTACACTATTTATCATATCCTATTAATAAATAGAGAAAATTCCCCTGGGTGAGTTTTACACTGTTTATCATATCCTATTAATAAAATAGAGAAATTCACCTGGTGGAGTTTTACACTATTTATCATATCCTATTGATAAATAGAAGCGTTCCCCTGGGTGGGTTTACATTATCATATCCTATTAATAAAATAAGAAATTCCTCTGGGTGAGTTTTACACTATTTATCATATCCTATTAATAAAATATTTATCATATCCTATTAATAAATATAGAAAATTCCCCTGGTGAGTTTTACACTATTTATCATATCCTATTATAAATAGAGAAAATTCGCCTGGGTGAGTTTTACACTATTATCATATCCTATTAATAAAATAGAGACAATTCACCTGGGTGAGTTTTCACTATTTATCATTTCCTATTAATAAATAGAGAAAATTCGCCTGGGTGAGTTTTACACTATTTATCATATCCTATTAATAAAATGGAAAATTCCCCAGGATGAGTTTTACACTATTTATCATATCCTATTAATAAATAGAGAAATTCCCTGGGTGAGTTTTATACTATTTATCATATCCTATTAATAAAATGGAGAAAATCCCCAGGTGGAGTTTTACACTATTTATCATATCCTATTAATAAAATAGAGAAAATTCACCTGGGTAGTTTTACACTATTTATCATACCTATTAATAAAATAGAGAAATTTGCCTGGGTGAGTTTTACACTATTTATCATTTCCTATGAAATTAATAAAATAGAGAAAATTCCCCTGGGTGATTTACACTATTATCATATCCTATTATAAAATAGAGAATATTCCCCTGGTGAGTTTTACACTATTATCATATCCTATTAATAAAATAAGATAATTCACCTGGGTGGTTTAACACTATTTATCTATCATATTATAAAATAGAGAAAATTCCCTGGGTGAGTTTTACACTGTTTATCATATCCTATTAATAAAATAGAGATAATTCACCTGGGTGAGTTTTACACTATTTATCAATCCTATTGATAAAATAGAGACAGTTCCCCTGGGTGGGTTTTACATTATCATATCCTATTAATAAAATAGAGAAAATTCCTCTGGGTGAGTTTTACACTATTTATCATATCCTATTAATAAAATATTTATCATATCCTATTAATAAAATAGAGAAAATTCCCCCGGGTGAGTTTTACACTATTTATCATATCCTATTAATAAAATAGAGAAAATTCCCCTGGGTGAGTTTTACACTATTTATCATATCCTATTAATAAAATAGATAAATTCGCCTGGGTGAGTTTTACACTATTTATCATATCCTATTAATAAAATAGAGACAATCACCTGGGTGAGTTTTACACTATTTATCATATCCTATTAATAAATAGAGAAAATTCCCGGGTGAGTTTTACAACTATTTTTCAATCCATTAATAAAATAGAGGACAATTCCCCTGGGTGAGTTTTACACTATTTATCATATCCTATTAATAAAATAGAGAAAATTCCCCTGGGTGAGTTTTAACACTATTTATCATATCCTATTATAAATAGAGGAAATTCCCCTGGGTGATTTTACACTATTTATCATATCCTATTAATAAAATTAGAAAATTCCCCTGGGTGAGTTTTCACTATTTATCATATCCTATTAATAAAATTGAGAAAATTCCCCTGGGTGAGTTTTACACTATTTATCATCCTATTAATAAAAGAGAAAATTCTCCTGGGTGAGTTTAACACTATTTATCATTTCCTATAATAAAATAGAGAAAATTCGCCTGGGTGAGTTTTACACTATTTATCATATCATATTAATAAAATAGAGAAAATTCCCTGGGTGAGTTTTACACTATTTATCATATCATATTAATAATAGAGAAAATTCCCCTGGGTGAGTTTTACACTATTTATCATATCCTATTAATAAAATAGAGAAATTCTCCTGGGTGAGTTTTAACTATTTATCATATCATATTAAAAAATAGAAAATTCCCCTGGGTGATTTTTTTACACTATTTATCATATCATATTAATAAAATAGAGAAAATTCCCCTGGGTGAGTTTTTACACTATTTATCATATCCTATAATAAAATGGAGAAAATTCCCCTGGGTGAGTTTACATTATTTATCATATCCTATTAATAAAATAGAGAAAATTCTCCTGGGTGAGTTTTACGCTATTTATCATATCCTATTAATAAAATAGAGACAATCCCCTGGGTGAGTTTTACACTATTTATCATATCCTATTAATAAAATAGAGATATTCACCTGGGTGAGTTTAACACTATTATCATATCCATTATAAAATAGAGAAAATTCTCCTGGGTGAGTTTTACACTATTTATCATATCCTATTAATAAAATAGAGACAATTCCCCTAGGTGAGTTTTACGCTATTTATCATATCATATTAATAAAATAGAGAAAATTCCCTGGGTGAGTTTTACACTATTATCAATTCTATTAATAAAATAGAGAAAATTCCCCAGGGTAGTTTTACACTATTTATCACATCTCTATTAATAAAATAGAGAAAATTCGCCAGGGTGAGTTTTAACACTATTTATCATATCCTATTATAAAATAGAGACAATTCACCTGGGTGAGTTTTACACTATTTATCATATCCTATTAATAAAATAGAGACAATTCGCCAGGGTGAGTTTTACAACTATTATCATTCCTATTAATAAAATAGAGAAAATTCCCCTGGGTGAGTTTAACACTATTTATCATATCCTATAATAAAAAATGATATAATTCCCCTGGGTGAGTTTTTACACTATTTATCATATCCTATTAATAAAATAGAAAAATTCCCCTGGGTGAGTTTCACTATTTATCATATCCTATTATAATAGAGATAATTCCCCTGGGTGAGTTTTACACTATTTATCATATCCTATTAATAAAATAGAGAAAATTCCCCTGGGTGAGTTTTACACTATTTATCATATCCTATAATAAAATAGAGAAAATTCCCCTGGGTGAGTTTAACACTATTTATCATATCCTATTAATAAAATAGAGATAATTCACCTGGGGGAGTTTACACTATTTATCATATCCTATTAATAAAATAGAGACAATTCCCCTGGGTGAGTTTTACACTATTTATCATATCCTATTAATAAAATAGAGTAATTACCTGGGTGAGTTTTACACTATTTATCATATCCTTAATAAAATAGAGACAATTCACCTGGGTGAGTTTTACACTATTTATCATATCCTATTAATAAAATAGATATTCGCCAGGGTGAGTTTTACACTATTTATCATATCCTATTAATAAAATAGAGATAATTCGCCAGGGTGAGTTTTACACTATTTATCGTATCCTATTAATAAAATAGAGACAATTCCCCTGGGTGAGTTTTACACTATTTATCGTAACCTATTAATAAAATAGAGAAAATTCGCCAGGGTGAGTTTACACTATTTTCATATCCTTTAATAAATAGAGAAAATTCCCCTGGGTGGGTTTTACATATTTATCATATCCATAATAAATAGAGACAATTCGCCAGGGTGAGTTTTACACTATTTATCATATCCTATTAATAAATAGAGAAAATTCCCTTGTTGGT
>JAACNH010004176.1:0-25258 GCA_019447015.1 Hymenochirus boettgeri | reverse complement strand
AGCACCCAGTGTACCCCACACACCCTATCAGATACCCTGGTCTATAGCACCCAGTGTACCCCCACACACCCTATTAGAAATCCATAAACCCCTGTCTAAGCACCAGTGTACCCCACACCCTCAGAAACCGAACTATAGATACAGTGTACCCCACACACCTCAAAACCTTAGTCTACAGAACTCAGTGTACCCCACATGATCTAATCAAACCCCGATCTATAGTACCCAGTGTACCCCCACACACCCTATTAGAAATCCTGGTCTATAGCACCCAGTGTACTCCACACCCTATCAGAAACCCTGATCTACAGCACCCAGTGTACCCCCACCACAACCCTATCAGATACCCTGGTCTATATGCACCCGTGTACCCCCACACACCCTATTAGAAATCCTGGTCTATAGCACCCAGTGTACCCCCACACACCCTATAGAAATCCTGGTCTATAGCACCCAGTGTACTCCACACCCTATCAGAAACCCTGGTCTATAGCACCCAGTGTACCCCACACACCCTCAGAAACCCTGAACTATAGAATACAGTGTACCCCACACACCCTCAAAAACCTTAGTCTACAGAACTCAGTGTACCCCACATGATCTATCAAACCCCGATCTATAGTACCCAGTGTACCCCCACACACCCTATTAGAAATCCTGGTCTATAGCACCCAGTGTACTCCACACCCTATCAGAAACCCTGGTCTATAGCACCCAGTGTACCCCACACACCCTATCAGATACCCTGGTCTATAGCACCCAGTGTACCCCACACACACCCTATTAGAAATCCTGGTCTATAGCACCCATGTACTCCACACCCTAATCAGAAACCCTGGTCTATAGCACCCAGTGTACCCCCACACCCTCAGAACACCCTGAACTATAGAATACAGTGTACCCCACACCACCCTCAAACCTTAGTCTACAGAACTCAGTTGTACCCCACATGATCTATCAAACCCCGATCTATAGTACCCAGTGTACCCCCCCACACACCCTATTAGAAATCCTGGTCTATAGCACCCAGTGTACTCCACACCCTATCAGAAACCCTGGTCCTACAGCACCCAGTGTACCCCCCACACACCCTTCCAGAAACCCTGGTCTATAGCACCCAGTGTACCCCCCACACTATTAGAAATCCTGGTCTATAGCACCCAGTGTACTCCACACACCCTATCAGAAACCCTGGTCTATAGCACCCAGTGTACCCCACACACCCTATCAGAAACCCTGAACTATAGAATCAGTGTACCCCACACACCCTCAAAAACCTTAGTCTACAGACTCCAGTGTCCACACACATGTCATCAAAACCCGATCTATAGCACCCAGTGTACCCCATACACCCTAAGAAACTCCTGGTCTATACACCCAGTGTACTCCACCACCCTATCAGAAACCCTGGTCTATCACCCAGTGTACCCCACACACCCTATCAATACCTGGTCTAAGCACCCAGTGTTAAACCCCACACACTCCCCAAACCCCTATAAAATATAGAATCCCAGTGTACTCCCACACACCCTATCTAAACCCTGGTCTAATAGCACCCAGTGTACCCCACACCCCTTAGAACCCCTGGCTATAGCACCAGTGTACCCCACACACCTCCAAAAACTTGTCTACAAGACTCCGTGTACCCCACATCCGCTCAAGACCCTGATCTATACAACCCAGTGTACCCCACACACACCCTATCAGAAACCCTGGTATAGAACCCAGTGTACCCCCACACCCTGTCAAACCCTGGTCTAACCCCAAACCCACTTCAGAAACCCTGGTCTATAGCACCCAGTGTACCCCACACACCCCCTCTAGAAACCCTGAATATAGAATTCCCAGTGTACCCCACACACCCTATCCAGAACCTTCGTCACATCACCCAGTGTAACCCCCACTACCCCATTACAGAAACCCTGTACAAGCACCAGTGATCCCACACACCTATCAGAAACCTGCTATAGACCCAGTGTCCCCACCAACCCTATCAAACCTGTCTACACACCCAGTTACCCAAATCCCATCGAAACCCTAATCTAATAGCAACCACTGTACCCCACACACCCCCCATTAAAAAAAAACCCTGGTCTATAACACCCAGTGTATGTGTATAACACCCCGTTACCCCAACAGCACCCCCCCCCATAACACCATCAGAAACCCTGTCTATAACACCAGTGTACCCCCCACACCTATAGAACCCTAGCACAACCCACCCAACCCCACTCAAAAACAGCAATACACACCCCCAACCCCAACAACAAACCACACCCCCCCACAGCCAACCCCACCCCCACAACACCCCAGCATATTACACCACCGAAAACAAGGCCCACACCCACACATCCCCAACCACACACCTCAGAACCCCTTTATAGCAACCAGTACCCCACACACCATCAGATCCCCTAGTCTACAACAACCCAGTTTACTCCACACACACCCTATCAGAAACCCTGGTCTATAGCACCAGTGTACCCCCACACACCCTATCAGAAACCCTGTCTATAGCACCCAGTGTACCCCACACCCTATCAGAAACCCTGGTTCTAAGCACCCAGTGTACCACACACCCTATCAGAAAACCCGGTCTACAAACCCAGTGTACCCCACACACACCCCATCAGAAACCTGGTTTACAACACCCAGTGTACTCCACACCCACCCTATCAGAAACCCTGGTTTTATAGCACCCAGTGTACTCCACACACCCTATCAGAAACCCTGGTCTACAGCACCCAGTTACTCCACACACACCCCGTAAACCCTGAACTATAGAATCCAGTGTACCCCACACATTCTCTCAAAACCTTGGTCCACAGCAGTGTACCCACAAATGCTCCTTTAGAAGCCCCTGATCTATAGCAACCACTGTACCCCACCACACCCATCAGAACCCCTGGTCTAAAGCACCCAGTGTACCCCACACTATTAGTAACCCTGGTCTATATACCCAGTGTAACCCCACACCCTGTCAGATACCATGTGGTACAACACCCAGTGTCCCACACACTCCCTATCAGAAACACTGGCTACACATCCAGTTAACCCCACACCCTCAGAAACCCTAAACTATAGAATCCAGTGTACCCCACACCACCCTCAGAAACCATGGTCCTATAACATCCAGTGTACCCCACTCCCTCAGAAACCCTGCTTTATACACCCAGTGTACCCCACACCACCTATCATATACCCGAGTCTACAACACCCGAGTACTCCACACACCCTAACAGAAACCCTTGTCTATAGCACCCAGTGTACCCCACACCTATCAGAAACCCTGGTCTATAGCACCCAGTGTACCCACACAACCCTTGTCTATTGCACCCCAGTGTACCCCACCACCCTATCAGATACCCTAGTCTACAACACCCATGTACTCCACACACACCCTATCAGAAACCCTGGTCTATAGCACCCAGTGTACTCCCACACCCCATGGAAACCCTGGTCATAGCACCCAGTGTACCCCACACCACCCCTATTAGGTACCCTAGTCTATAGCACCCAGTGTACCCCACACACCCTCTCAATACCCTAGTCTACAACACCCAGTGTACTCCACACACACCCTATCAGAACCCTGGTCTATAGCACCCAGTGTACCCCACACCCTATCAGAAACCCTCGTCTATAGCACCCATGTGTACCCCACACCCTATCAAACCCTGGTCTATCCACCCAGTGTACCCCACACCCCTATCAGAAACCCTGGTCTATAGCACCCAGTGTACCCCACACACCCTTGTCTATTGCACCCAGTGTACCCCCACACACCCTATCAGATACCCTAGTCTACAACCACCCAGTGTACTCCACACACCCTATCAGAAACCCTGGTCTATAGCACCCAGTGTACCCCACACCCTATCAGAAACCCTGGTCTATAGCACCCAGTGTGTACCCCACACCCTATCAGAAACCCTGGTCTATAGCACCCAGTGTACCCCCACACACCCTCTCAGATACTCTAGTCTACAACACCCAGTATACCCCACACACACCCTATCAGAAACCCTAGTCTACAACACCCAGTGTACTCCACACACACCCTATCAGATACCCTAGTCTACAACACCCAGTGTACTCCACACACCCCATGAGAAACCCTGGTCTATAGCACCCAGTGTACCCCCACACACCCCTATTAGAACCCTAGTCTATCGACCCAGTGTACCCACCACCCTCTCAGATACCCTAGTCTACAACACCCAGTGTACTCCACACACACCCTATCAGAAACCCTGGTCTATAGCACCCATGTACCCCACACCCTATCAGAACCCTGGTCTATAGCACCCAGTGTGTACCCACACCTATCAGAAACCCTGGTCTATACACCGTGTACCCCACACACCCCTCTCAGATACTCTAGTCTACAACACCCAGTATACCCCACCACCCTATCAAACACCCTCGTCTATAGCACCCAGTGTACCCCACACACCCCATGAGAAACCCTGGTCTACAGCACCCAGTGTACCCCCCACACACCCCATGAGAAACCCTGGTCTACACAACCAGTTAACCCCACAACCCTCAGAAACCCTGTTGTATAGCACCCAGTGTACACCACACACCCTGGTCTAAGCAACCACTGTTACCCCCACACTCCCTATTAGAAACCCTGGTCTATAAGCATCCATTGTACCCCACACACATACACTTGAGAAAGGACCTAGACTGTCCGAAACATGTCGTCGTGTGCACAATGATGCACGGTTGTTTATAGCAATACCTGGGGTTGTCTGAGTTTTTTTGGTTGCTCTAACACTACACACTTATTTTGAATTTATATCCAGGAACAGACATCTGGGCAATCAAAACCTATAAAAAATATGGTGAGCTGAATTGCATTTACCCCACACACCCCATCAGAACCCTGGCCTACACACCTAGTGAACCCTACACACCCTCCGAACCCTAAACTATAAAATCCAGTGTACCCCAAACTCTCTCAGAAACCCTTGTTCATGACAGCCAGTGTACCCTACAAAACCCATTGAAACCCCTGGTCTATAGCACCCAGTGTACCCCACACCCTATCAGAAACCCTGAACTGCAAATCCAATGTACTCCACACATACTCTCAAAAAACACTTGCAACAGCACCCAGTGTACCCCTCACACCCTATCAGTAACCCTTGTCAATAGCACCCAATGTACCCCAAAAGACCTTTGCAGAAAACCTGGTTTAGCAATAAAAGATAATAAGGCAATAATTTAACTTACCAATTTCCCATGTAGTTACCCATAATCTCTGTCGCTCAAGCAGAGAATGGGGGGAGGGTTAGTTGAAGTTTAAAAAGCCTCTCAGAACCTGATTGGCCACCTGATACTGTCTGAAAGTAACCCTTTATATGTCAAAACATCTTCTAGATGGTCTTTTTTAAAGGACAAATTAACTATTTTAATGTAAAGGCTTTCCTCAGTATAAACACAAGATACAAGCGCTACTCCAGAGGTATAGTTGACCTTAAAGAGCAACTAAAGCCACAACAACACTTACCAGAAGGCAAACACCTTGATATAAAACCAGTAATCTGTGTCTTACCTCTCATTTTGATAGGGCACTGGGAAATTTACCTAAATAACTTATGGTTGTGATTTACTTCTCAGCACATCTAGTATCACAGTTTGGTCAACGACATTATGTCTGCTCATGCTCAGTCCTTAGCTATGGCACATACTTGTTGTTTTGGTCACACCCATTAATCTCTAGCCAATCCTTTTACAGAACAGATAAAAGCGAAGCATGTGACTGAGGTCAGAGGTGTGGTCTGACACACATCACACAGATATTTCATCCAGTTTTAACAGCTTTGATTTACTTTAATTAGAGTTTACTAAGTGGCATTTTATGTTTATTGGTGTTTTCAGGGAGTTGTTTTCAGATTCTGGAGTGTAAAAAATGGGCTTAGTTCTCCTTTAATTCAAATTTATTCACATCTTTAAAAGCAAGGAGACATGTACTATTCCACCTGTCTCCATGCTTTTAAAGATGTGAATAAATATTGATCTTAAGTTCCAACTATACCTCTGAGTAGCGCTGTATCTTGCTGTTTATACTGATATTTTAACTGTACCCGCTCCTGGGGGTAGCCCACTAAAACAGTACGCACCTAGGAGTAAAGTCTTGAGTGCCGCTGCACAGGTCTCCTGATTTGTTTGTAAAGGCTTTCCTCCCCAGAACACCTGTACGTTGCAAGAGTATTTCTAATAAGTTGTATTTGCATAGACGAGAAAATTCAGTGTGCACCATTATATAATGGTATGGCACGCACACTAGTAGGGACATATCAACTAGACTATACACCCTGGTCTATAGCGCTCAGTGTACCCCACACCCCCTGTCAGTAATCCTGGTCTAAAGCACCCAGTGTACCCCACACCCTCAAACCCTGAACTATAGAATACAGTGTACCCCACAATCCTCAGAAACCTTAGTCTACAGCTCTCAGTATACCCCACATGATCTATCAAACCCCGATCTATACCACCCAGTGTACCCCACACACCCCATTAGAAACCCTGGTCTATGACAGTGTACCCCACACCCCATTACAAACCCTGGTCTATAACACCCAGTGTACCCCACCATTAACCTTGGTCTATAGCACCCAGTGTACCCCCAACACCCTATCGAAACCCTGGTCTATAGCACACCAGTGTACTCCACACCCTATCATAACTATGGTCTATAGCACCCCAGTGTACCCCCCACACCCCATCAGTAATCCTAGTCTACAAAACACCCAGTGTACCCACACACCCTATCAATAATCATGGTCTATAGCATCCAGTGTACCCCCACACCCCTATCAGATACCCTGGTCTATAGCACCCAGTGTACCCCACACACCCTATCATAATCCTGGTCTATAGCATCCAGTGTACCCCACACACCTCAATCCCTGAACTATAAAATACATTGTACCCCACACTCCTCTCAGAAACATTGGTCTATAGCCCTAGTGTACCCCACACACCCTATCAGATACCCTGGTCTATAGCACCCAGTGTACTCCCACACCCTATCATAAACTATGGTCTATAGCACCCAGTGTACCCCCCATCAGTAATCCTAGTCTACAACACCGTGTACCCCCACACACACCCTATCAATAATCCTGGTCTATAGCATCCAGTGTACCCCCACACCCTCAATCCCTGAAACTAAAATACATTGTACCCCACACATCCTATCAGAAACCCTGGTCTATGCACCCAGTGTACCCCACACACCCTATCAGATACCCTGGTCTATAGCACCCAGTGTACCCCACCACACCCATCAGATACCCTGGTATATAGCACCCAGTGTACTCCGCACCCTGTCAGAAACCCTGGTCTATAACACCCAGTGTACCCCCCACACCCCATCAGTAATCCTAGTCTACAACACAGTGTACCCCACACACCCTATCAATAATCCTGGTCTATAGCATCCAGTGTACCCCACACCCTCAATCCCTGAACTATAAATACTTGTACCCCACACATCCTATCAGTACACTGGTCTATAGCACCCTTGTACACCACACACCCTATCAGATACCCTGGTATATAGCACCCAGTGTACTCACACATCCTATCAGTAACCTGGTCTATAGCCCTAGTGTACCACACACATCCTGTCAGAACCTAGGTCTATAACACCCAGTGTACCCCACACACCCTAGCAATAACCCTGGTCTGTAGCCCCAGTGTACCCCACACACCATATCAGAAAACCCTGGTCTATAGACCCAGTGTAACCCACACACCCTAGCAATAACCCTGGTCTATAGCACCCAGTGTACCCCACACACCCTGTCAGTAACCCTGGTCTATAGCACCCAGTGTACCCCACACACCATATCAGAAACCCTGGTCTATAACACCCAGTGTACCCCACACACCCTAGCAATAACCCTGGTCTGTAGCACCCAGTGTACCCCCCACACACCCTGTCAGTAACCCTGGTCTATAGCACCCAGTGTACCCCACACACCATATCGAAACCCTGGTCTATAGCACCCAGTGTAACCCACACACCCTGTCAGTACCCATGGCCTATAGCACCCAGTGTACCCCACACACCCTATCAGTAACCCTGGCCTATAGCACCCAGTGTACCCCACACCTTTCCAGAAACCCTGGTCTATAGCACCCATGTACCCCACACCCCATTTCCAGAAACCCTGATCTACAGCAGCCAGTGTACCCACACTCATTTCCAGAAACCTGGTCTGTAGCACCCAATGTACCCCACACTATTTCCAGAAACCCTGGTCTATAGCAGCCAGTGTACCCCACACCCTTTTCCAGAACCCCTGGTCTGTAGCACCCAATGTACCCCAAAGACCTTTGCAGAAACCCTGGTTTAGCAATATAAAGATATAATGCCAATAATTTAACTTACCAAACTGCCCATGTAGTTACCCATAATCTGTCTGCTCAAGCAGAGAGGGTGGGGGCAGGGTTAATTGAAGTTTAAAAAGCCTCTCTCAGAACCTGATTGGCTACCTGATACGTCTGAAAGTAACCCTTTATATGTCAGAAAACATCTCAGATGGTCTTTTTAAAGGAGAACTTACTTGTTTTTTTATTTTTTTAATGTGAAGCTCACCCCCAGAACACCTGTACGTTTAAGATTTTTCTCTAATAAGTTGTATTTGCATAGACGAGAAAATTCAGTGTGCACCCATTAATATGCTGGTATGGTAATGCAGACTATAGGGACATATCAACTAGACTATACATCCCACCCTGCCACTATGTACTTGCGGTAGGGGGGAAGAGGGGGTCGTGGCGATGCGACGTAAGTCATTTACGTCACACCGTGGGTGAGCATGAAGGCGGGTATATGGGTGTGGCGTGGGCGGTCCGGGCATGGTGCACAAATAGTGGGCTGACGGGGAGGAGATTCGGACTCTCCGTCGTGGGAGATTGGGGTGGTCTCGCGGGAGCCCATACCAATTAGAGGGAGACTCCCGGAAGTTCCGGGGGTGTGGATACCGGTGGATGAAAGAGTACCTTGTGGTATAACACCCCTAGTTGCAGAATCCCTTCAAGATAGCACAAGACCTTGTATACATGTATTATTTCCCAGTGTTCCCAGTTTCCCTTTAATCATTGACTGTTATTTATAATATAAGGGAATGTCTTCCTGAAACACGCTGACCTTGAACCTTCACCATGTTTATTTTAAATGTTGGAATCAATATTTTTAAAAAAGAAACTGGATTAAAGGGAGAAAATGTCATTCTCCCTCTTTACAAAGCATTGATAAGGCCTCATTTGAATATGCAGTGCAATTTTGGAATCCTGTGTACAAAAAGGACATCTTTGAAATGGAAAGGGTTCAGAGAAGGCAATTAATTAATAAGGGGATTGGGGAGCTTGAATATGAAGACAGACTGGAAAAGTTACAATTATGTACGCTGGAGAAAAGGTGCTTGCGTGGAATATGATTACTGTGTATAAATACATTAACGGGCCATACAATAAACTATCTGGGGCATTGTTCACCAATGAACATGTCAGAGGACACGTGGACAATCCCTTAGACTTGAAGATAAAAGGTTTAGGCTTCAAGCTCGGAAAGGGTTTTTCACTGTGAGAACGGTAAAGCTATGGAACTGTCTTCCAGTGGACGTTGTTATGGCAGGTTCATTGGTCAGTTTAATAAAAAGCTGGATGAGTTTCTGCAATCAAGGAATGTTGCAAGTTACTGGTATTGATACATAAAGTAGAGTTGATCCAGGGAAATTTCCCATTGCAACTGGAGTCGGAAGGAATTTTTTTCCCCTTCATAAATTTTTTTTTTTTTTTTTTGCCTTCCTCTGGATCAACAGTTAGGCAGGAAATGAGGATATTGCTAGATGGGTTGGACTGGATGACATATGTCTTTATCCAACCTCAATACTATACTATACTATTTGGATTCCTGTGAATTGAGTGGTGCAGCCTAAATCAGCTTTTTCAGTCTCCTTAAAGGATCCCCTGCATCCCTCATTCAGGATACTGCTCCTATAATAAGACTATCCTCCCTTAATAGGAACTTCTCCTTTAATAAAGATACCTCTCCGAACGGCTCCTTTAATAAGTCTAGCCTCCATTAATGGGATAACCTCTTTCTTTAATAATTAACCTCTCCTTTATAAGGCTTCCTCTCCTTATAAGGTAACCGCTCCTTTAATAAGGATTCCTCTCCTTATAAGGCTAATGCTTCTTTAATAAGGATACCTCTCCTTTTATAAAGATACCTCTCCTTTTATAAAGATACCTCTCTTTTAAAAGGATACCTCTCATTTAATAGAGTACCCTCCTTTTATAAAGATACCTCTCCTTTTATAAGATACCTCTCTTTTAGTAAGGATCCTCTCCTTTAACAAGACTGTCGCTCCTTTATTAAGGCTACCTCTGGTAAAATAGAATACCTCTCCTTTAATAAAGATACCGGTACCTCTTTAAGGATACACCTCTTCCTTTAATAGATACCTCTCTTAATAAGGTCCACTCCCTTAATAAGGCTACCTCTTGTAAAATAAGAATACCTCTCTTTTATAAGAATATCCCTCCTAAATAAAATCCTAAATAAGGATACCTCTCCTTTTGTAAGGTAACCACACTTTTAATAAGGATACCTCTTTAATTAAGGAACCTCTCCTATAGAGATAAACCGGTCTTTAATTAAGAATACACCCTCTCCTTAATAAAAATACACATTTGTAAGTAATGATACTCCTTAAAGAAGAACACAGACCATTACATATTGATAAGGAGTGGTATTTTACAAGAAACATTTAAGATCCCCCTGCTTATAAATTGAGCCCCCTGTCCCTCATTCACAGGTGGGGCCTTCTCTGGATTCTTTTCCCAACTTACACACCATGCGCCAGCTGCCCCTAGGACTGTTTGACCTTAGAATGGTGGGAATTGAGTGTCAACTCAGTTTTGTCAGCCCATGTGACGTCCTCTTTTAAGAAGCGTGACGTTCCTTCCAGATTCCATACAGCAGTGTCGATGACCAGGGAATGTGGCTCCAGGGCCCATTAAATGTCCTGTTTCTTTGTACAAAGGGAGTAAAACCCTGGACTGGTGTTGATTCAGGGCCACTCAACTCTTAATGGGGGGGAGGCGGTGCAATATTTCATGTATAGACCCCAGTTCTGTGGTTAGTGGTGACAATACCTTCCATATCTGTAGAGCCACACTGATGTTTAGGGCCACATATTTATAAAGGGGCTGTATCACAATATCACTACTATTATTGTCTCACTAATTAACAGGTTAGAAATACTGCTAATGATACTAATACTGGTACTGGTAATGATACTAATACAGGTTATAATATTGGTACTTATACTGGTTCAAGATTATAAAATGGTTCTAGTACTTATACTGACACTGTTTTTAATATTGGTACTGGTAGTAATACTATACTTCACATAATATAGTGTTTGTTGGAAGTAAGACAGGCAATTAGGCACAAATAACTGCTCCAAACTTGCTTTAATCCATGTTCCCCACACGTTTCTGGTCACATGGACCCTTTCTCCAGTATTTGGTTCTAATACTAGTTATAGTAATGATACTGGTAATTAAACTGGTTGTAGTACTACTACTAGTAATGGAACTAATACTGGTATAATACGGTACTTTTCTAATACTGGTAGTTGTACTGGTACGGATACTAACGCTGGTACTGATTCTAATGCTGGTAACTGTAATAATACAGCTACTGGTCCTAAAAGTTGTACTGGCTATAATACTGGTACTGGTTCTAGTACTGGTTTAAAACTGGTACTAATACTTGTTTGGGTACTGGTTCTAATGTATAAGCTAAGGTCTGTTGGTCTGGGGGTCACATTTATACATGGATGAAATTGGTTGATGAATTGGATGCAGAGAGTTGTTAATGGGCTTCATCATTATGGACTAAAGTGCTAAATGGGTGTCACAGGATTCTGTGTTGGGGCCGCTTCTATTTAATCTATTTATTAATGATTTGGAAGTGGGTATTGTCAGCAAGTTTTCTGTGTTTTGCTGACGACACTAAACTTTGTTGACCATTAAAAACTAAACTAAACAGGATGTGCAATCGTTGCGGGGGATCTAGATAGATTATCACATTGGGCTGCTAATGGCAGATGAATTCATGTTGATAAATGTAAGTGATGCATTTTGGACTTAAAAATCCATGTGCTACTTATACTATAAATGGCTCTGTTGTTAAGTGAATCCCTGTTGGAAAGGGATCTTTGAGTTTTGGTGGATACAAACTTAAAGGATGCAAGCATTGCCAGGCGGCAAACAGCCAGAGCCAGCATGGTATTGTCTTGTATAAAGAGAGGTATGGATTCAAGGGAGGAAAATGTAATTCTCCCTCTTTACAAAGCATTGGTAAGGCCTCATTTGGAATATGCATGCAATTTTGGAATCCTGTGTACAAAAGGACATCTTTGAAATGGAAAGGGTTCAGAGAAGGGCACTAAATTAATAAGGGATTGGGGGATCTTGAATATGAGAGAGACTGAAAGTTACAATTATTACGCTGGAGAAAAGGTGCTTGCGTGGGGATATGATTACTGTGTATAAATACATTAACGGGCCATACAATAAACTATCTGGGGCATTGTTCACAATAGATCATGTCAGAGGACACGCGGACATCCCTTAAGACTGAAGAGAATTTTTGTCTTTAAGTTCAGAAAGGGTTTGTCACTGTGAGAACGGTAAAACTACGGAACTGTCTTCCATGGATGTGGTGATCGCAGGTTTATTAGATAATTTAAAAAAAAAAAAGCAGGATGAGTTTCTATAAACAAAGTATGTTACATGTTACTGGTATCTACATAAAAAACCGTGCTGCATCTGTGCCTCCATGTGTGTCCCTCTGCATGTGGGCAAACAGACTAAGCAACGAGTCCTCCAGTTCACCAACACATATAAGTGTCCCTCCCTCTGGGCTGCTGTTATCTCAGCAGTGCCGACCTGTCCCCCATACATTAGTGTCACTGTGCTCTGTCAGCCAGTAGTGGATCCAGGACAACCGTATCTCAGGGATCACCTCTATATGTACTGTCCCTGTTATACCATCCCATTATCCCATATGTACTGCACTTCAGTACATAGAGCACGTCCCTACATTATAACACGCTATAATCGAAAGTCTGTTATACCATGCTATATGTACCATCCTGTTATACAAATGTACTGCTCCTTATTATACAATGATGGGTACCCGCGCCTGTGTTATATCATGCTATTTATAATGCCCATGTTACACCCTGCTATATGTACCACCCGGTTGTTATATAATATGTAGTCCCCTGCATTTTATCATGCTATATGCTGCCCTTGCATTATACTATGCTTTATGCCCCGACCCTCCATTTCACCATGCTATAGTCCCGCCCCTGCATTACACCTTGCTAATCTACTGCCCCGTATTACACCATGCCATATGTTCCCACCCCTGCATTTCACCATGCCATATGTCCCACCCTGCATTTCACCATGCCATATGTCCCACCCCTGCATTTCACCATACTATATATACTGGCCCCTGCATTACAACCCATTCTTAGGGGCCATATTAGTACCCTGTATAAGGGGAAAGTTATGTTGGCATTGCCAGGCAAGGAAGACCAATATTAGGTAGTAGCAGTTTTCCTAGCAGAAGATGCTTGGTTGTTCCCAATAGCATACACCCTCTTCATATAGAATTAACATTGCTGGGTATTGAAAATGATGAATTACTTTTATGTTCTTTTCCAACCTTTACCCCCCTTGGTAATAGATAAACAATAGACCATTTCTGGACTGACTCAATAGCCCCGGCTCCACAATCTCTGCATGGTCCCAGTAACATGTCGATTAGTACCATTCACTGACTTTCCACTAGGGGGGCTCTTCCCCACTCACATCACACCAACACAAGAGGTACAAGGTTCCGGCACTGAAACATTTTATTTTCTCTGGAGTTGGTTTGATTGGCAGAGGGAACATAACAGGACATGCTACAAACAGAACGGACCTGTTCACAGGGACCCCCGTCAAGTCACCCCCAGGACCCTTATTCATTGTGAAATGTCTACCAGAGAGACAGCATCTGCCAGTACAGGAAGCAACTTTCACTCTCCCCCCGATGCAGCCCCTCAGCAACCTCTGTAGACGAGTCATGAAGGGGCCCAATTATAGATTTAAACGGGGGGCACAAATTAATTTATCCCCCATTTACTGAGAGGGTCAATATGGGTCGATGCTGGTGCTGTCAACCCATGAAACGAACTGTCCCAGTAGTCACCAGTGAAAAGGCTATATGATCTTACCAGGGCCAAACTACCCTCCTATCATGCACACAAGAGGTTAACTCGCATGCATCATGGCAAGTCTCCTGGGTTGCATAGAGAATGAAACATAGATGGAAAAGGTTAATCCCTAACCAACACTATGGATCCTCCCACTAAGCATTCAGGGTACATACACAGAGTGGCCTCTTGGAATAGCAGTACAGTAACATGTAGACTCCCAGCATTATACCACACACACACACACACACACTCACTCTACAGAGCTGTGTACTCCACTGACACATATACAGATAATCACAGCGCTGTGCAAACTACTGACACTATATACAAATAAATATGGCACACGCCCACATCGCCAGCCACTATGCACTGCAGCTGGGAGTGTACAATTAGTGTGGCAGCTCCAACATGGCCCCATGAACGTTCCTTACCAAACTCATAACCTGCAGAGGGTAACATTCCACCACCACAATAATGATTACCAGTTAAAGGACATCCATATCGCTGGGATCTGAACGGGTATTGGCTGGTAATGCAGACAGCATGCAGGACATAACTGTTTTGATTGGAACCTAATTCCCAGAATTCCAGCTCCTTGGTGGGAATTAAGCCAGGGGTCCCAGGGAAAGAGGGCCCTGCAATTAACAGGTTCAATACAAAATATTATAGCCATAAAAATTATACACAAGAAAAAAAATAAATTAAATGTATCAAGGGGGGGTGAATCATGCGCTGCCCCCAGACGTTCCGTCACCAAGGGCAGAAAACAGCTGGTCAGATGAAGGGTCAGGGGATGTTTACACAGAGGGGGGCAGGGGCACCTTCAGTCCACCCCCTCTCCTTCTAAATCTAAACCTCAGGGCCCCCACAACGCGTTCAGTTGATCCATCTGTGTGGTAACTAGCGTGGGAGTCACTGGTGAGCTGTGTGGTCTCCGTTGCGGAACTTGTTGTACCAAAACTGGACCGTCTGTAGTCTCTGCAAAGAGGAGGGAAAGTTTCACTAGTACACCGGCTAAGACTGAGAACCCAAAGAGATACACTCTCTATCACTCACCTTTCCATCCGACTGCACCTGAGCCTCCAGGTCCTCTGGAGAAACGTAAAAGTCATGTCTTCGCCCTCTGGGTTCTTGGTTTGCACTTTTCCACAGCAGCAATCAGCAACAGCACAAACAGCAACAGCAAAGCAGCCAGTGACCAGACCGCAGAACACAAACAGGGCCTAGAAAAGAAAGAGACCCAGATTATACACAGCCCCCAATATAGACCATACCCAAAACACAAGCAGGCCTAATAAGAGAGAGACCCCAGATATATACATACCCCCCATATAGTTGGGTACCCAGAACACAAATAGGGCCTAGATAGAGAGACCCCAGATTATACAAAGATTCAAAATAGAACCGGTACCTGGAACACAAGCAGGGCCTAATATAAAGAGGGACGGGGATCCCAGATACACAGCCCCCCAATACAGACCACTACCCAAAACACAAACAGGCTTAGTTGTAGATAGACCCTGAATTATATAGGGCCCCCCAATATAGACTGATACCCAGAACACAAACAGGGCTTAGTATAGAAGAGACCCCAGATTATATACAGACCCCAATATAGTTGGGTACCCAAACACAACAGCCCTAATAGAGAGTGATGTGGATCCCAGATTTATCCAAACCCCCAATATATACCAGTGCCAGAACACAAACAGGTTTAGTAATAGAGAGAGAGACCCCAGGTTATATACAGACCCCCAATGTAGCCGGTGCCCAGAACACAAACAGGGTCTAGTATAGAGAGATCTCCAGATATATATACAGACCCCCATATAGACCGCGTACCCAGAACACAAACAGGGCCTTGTAATAGAGAGAGACCCCAGATTATATACAGCCCTCATATAAGACCGGTCCAAACACAAACGGCCTAGTATGAGAGAGACCCCAATTATATGCAGCCCCCTAATATAGACCGGTACCCAGACACAACAACCTTATAATACAGAGAACAAGGATCCAAGATTATATACAGCCCCCCAGTATAGACCGTGCCCAACACAAACATGGCCTAGTAATCGAGAGAGACCCAGATATATACAGCCCCCGATATAGACCCATACTCTAACAACAAGCAGGGCCTAGTAAGAGAAAGACTGGGGAACCCAGATATACAAGCCCTCCAATACAGACGGGTCCCCAAACACACAAACAGGGCCTTGTATAGCAAAACCCTAAATATATAGGTCCCCAATATAGACTTAGTACCCCAGGACACACACATAGGACGCTAAGAGAGAGAGACCCACACACATACCTCCCCTCATTCATAGCCCACATTATACCCACCCCGAACACAAACAGGGTCCTTATAATATAGAGACAGGGATCCAAGACTATATATACCGCCCCCAATATAACCGTTACCCCAAAACACAAACAGGGCCTAGTATAGAGAGAGACGTGGAACCCAGATTATATACAGCCCCCTCCCCATAATAGACCAGTACCCAGAACAAAAACATGACCTATTTTACCAGCGAGACCCCATATGTATACAGTTTCACCAATAAAGACCACTACCCAAACACACAACGGGCTTAGTATAGAGAGGAACCCCAGATTATATACAAACCCCCATATAGACCAGTACCCCAGAACCAAACTGGGCCTAATATAGAGTGACCCCAGATTATACAAAGACCCCAGTGTCGACCAGTACCCAGAAAACAAGCAGGGACTTAGTTAGAGAAAGATGGGGATCCCGATAATCCACAGCCCCCCCCCCCAATTACAGACCGTAACACAAACAGGGCCTAGTATAGCGAGACCCCTGAATTAATGGGCCCCCAATATAGACCAGTACCCCGAACACAGACAGGGCCTAGTATAGAGAGAGACCCCAGATATATATACACCCCAAATATGACCGGTCTACCAAACCAAACACCCTGTAATAGAGAAGAACCCCAGATTATATGCAGCCTCCAATATGACCGTGCCCAGAAACAAATATGGCCTAGTATACGAGAGAGACCCCAGATTACCACACCCCCCCATTATAGTTGGGTACCCGAACACAAACAGGCCCTAGACAGGGGAGAGAGACCCCTATATTACAAAAGACCCCAATATAGACCCATACTCAAACACAAGCAGGGCCTAGTATAGAAAGGGACAAGGGATTCCAGATATACACAGCCCCCCAATACATACCAGTACCCAAAACACAACAGGGCCTTGTATAGCGAAGCTTATAAGGGCCCCATATAGACTGTACCAGAACAAACAGGGCCTAGTAGAGACAGCAGTACCATATTATACACATCTGCCAATATAGACCCGTAAGGTTGGAACAGTAGAGATCACGGTTAGGGGTAGGCAGAGTTGGGGACAGTAGAGACCTACGGCAGGTAGAATTGGGTTGTATAACATTTTTGGTTATAAATAAAACAGTTGTTTTATACTTTTTTCTTTTTTTTTTTTTAACTTCCCTGTACAGATTTTAGGAAAAGTATAAAAGCGGTTGGGGTGGAGATATGAAACCTACCACAGCTAAGTGGGTAAGGGTAGGTATTGGTGGTCGGGTAATTGAACCAGTGCAGGGTTCCTAGTCCACATCCGAAGACCCCCCTTTTCCCCCCAGTACCTACCTTAGCCCCCAGCTGGAAGCACTAAGTAGGTGTTGGACATTCTCCTCCCCGAACTGCTCAGCCACATAGAGTCCCAGGGAACCGTACTTGTCATATATGTTCCTCTTCGTTGAACTCTGTCAGGATCCCGTGTGCGTTGTTTTCTCCTAAACTTCTCTGAATGCCTCCGGTTGTCGGGTTCTTGTCTGGATGATACTTTATGGGCCAGCTTCCTGCCAGGGGCCGCAGACAAATTGGGGTGAGAGACACTAGGGACACACTATAGGGGGCCGTCAAACTGTGGCCAATCTGGTGGGATATACGGACCATCCCTCAAAATCAATGTATACAGTTCATAAAAACAATTCATTAAGGGAATGTCTGATAGGAAAACCACATTTATTAGGAAATTGCTAAAGGAAATAATTTCATTGAGGAAATTACTATAATGAATCCAAATTCATTAACAGATAACTATTGTGTTATAAAGTTTTCTTAAAGTTAAAATGAAAGATTCTTGGGACAGGGATAAGAGGATTAGTAATTCCTACCTTCCATTTTTGTTTCTGTGAGGACACCAGCAAAACTAATTCTGCCAGTCTTCCTCCTGGCTTTAGCACTATCTTTAATTCAGGAATTGTCAGGACTAACCTAAAACTATACAGGCTGTAGCTCCTCAACGAACAATATTGTGAGGTAGGAATATAATCATCCCACCTACCTGCATGAGGTACTTTCCATTTATTTTTAAAAAGTTCATTTTACGTATAGTTACCTTTTAAGGTAATGTCTAAAAGAAAAAACAATTAATTATGGGAATGTCTAAAAAGGAAAACTAAATTCATTAAAGGGCATCTATACCGAAAATTGTTTTTTTTCATTTGACCATAACTGGAAACTATAATTCTTCCCAACCACCGCTGTTAATTTTTTTTGTTTATCTGACTCCTATTTCTTTAGATATCCAATTTACAACTTCTTATTTTTCAGCTGTCACGTCAAGTTCCTTGCTCTCAAAAATGATTCTTCTGGGAGTAGTTTTACTGTAGGTGGAATGGTACAGTTTTGACAGTTGAATGCTGTGTGCAGGCTTGACATTGGTTTGTGGGGGGAAAAGTTGGTCAGACGAAAGTGGGAGTGGTTAAAAGGGAGAGGGAATACTTCTAAGAAAATGTGTGCTGATTGAAGGCCTGCAGCAACACACACAAATCAAAGTAAGTGCTACTTACACATATATTCAATTATAGATTAAATGAGGCAAAGTCATTTATTAAGGGAATGTCTGAAAAAAAAACTGAATTCATTAAGGGAATGTCTGAAAGGAAACCTTTGGCCACTTTGCATTGGGGTTTCGATGGTCATGTGGTTATAGTTCACACATTGCTGAACTATAACTGCCAGTACTATTGTTGAAAGTTTTACCTAAACCAATATTGTCTTCATTGTAAACCCACAGCCCCACCACAGAACATTTTAGTTATTTCACCTCACTTACCGGTAACATTTTTTTTAAGTCATCAGATGTGGCATTTTTGTCAATCCCAGGCATGATACAGAGACTCCCCAGAGGTAAAAGTGAGCGCTGGCGCTGATCTGACATTTTCTTCACTCACTGCCAGGGAACAAGAATTTACTGCAGTTAATTCAACGTTTAGGAACTCTCCTAATACTGGTAACAACTCATGTACAATGGGCCGTGGCAGTCTCACATGGTAGCAAAGGGAAAATAAGAGAGAATAACCGGAAGCAGCAGGGGGAGAGGGAAAGAACGGGGAAAAGGAAGGAACCTTGGGGATGAGGGAATGAACGCACGAGGGGGAGAGGCAAGGCCAGGATCTAGGGGGGAGAGGGCCAGATCCAGCGGGGGGTAGGGAGAGGGCCAGGATCCATCGGGGTGAGAGAGGGCCAGATTCACGGGGGCGGAGGGCCAGGTTCCAGCAGGGGGTGGGGCCAGGATCCAGCAGGGGGGTGGGAGAGCCAGATCCAGCAGGGGGGGGGAGAGCCAGGATCCAGCAGGGGGTGGGAGAGCCAGGATCCAGAGGGGAGTGGGAGAGCCAGGATCCAGCAGGGGGTGGGAGAGTCCAGTATCCAGCAGGGGGGTGGGAGACCAGGATCCAGCATGGGGGTGGAGGGCCATGCCAGCAGGGGTGGAGGGCCAGGATCCAGCAGGGGGGTGGAGGGCCAATCCAGCAGGGGGTGGAGGGCCAGGATCCGCAGGGGGGTGTGGAGGAGACCAGGATCCAGCAAGGGGGTGGGAGGGCCAGGATCCAGCAGGGGTGTGGGAGGGCCAGGATCCAGAGGGGGTGGAGGGCAGGATCTCAGCAGGGGGGTGAGAAGCCAGGATCCAGCAGGGGGGTGGAGAGCCAGATCACAGGGGTGTGGGAGAGCCAGGATCCAGCAGGGGGGTGGGAGAGCCAGGAATCCAGCAGGTGGCTCGGTGGGAGAGCCGGATCCAGCAGGGGGGTGGGAGATGCCAGGACCAGCGGGGGGTTGAGGGGCAGGATCCATCAGGGGGGTGGGAGGGAGGCCGAGGGGGTGAGGATCCAGCAAGAGGGGGGTTTGGAGGGCCAGGATCCGCACGGGGTTGGGGTAAGGGCCAGGATCCGAGCAGGTTTGGGTTTGGAGGGGCCAGATCCAGCAGGGGGGGTGGATGGGCCAGGATCCAGCAGGGGGTGGAGGGCCGATCCAGCAGGGGGGTGGAGGGGGCCACAGCGGGTGGAGCAGGATCCAGCATTTGGGAAGTGGACCAGGAGCTGGGGAAAGTGAGAGACAAGGGTAGAGGAATGAACCAGCATGGGGGGATGAGGAAACGCAGACGGAGTAAACACCATCCAGAGCACAGGAAACCAGTAAGAAAACCAAACGACACCAACCCAAAACTTGGGTCGCCCCTCGCATTTGTACTGCGGCAGGGGGGTAGATGTGGGCGTGGCTATGTGTGCATGACATCATTTATGTCACGTTGTGGGCGGGGGCATCGACCCAAGGAGGTTGGGAGCATGCGCAAGTGTTAGTGGGTGTGGCGCGTTGGGCGGTCAGGGGGCGTGGTGCAGCAAAAGGTGTGTGACTTGGAGAGAATTCTAAGACCCTTTCCGTCGCCGGCAATTGGGGTTGGGAGCGCGGAGACCACCCAATTCGAGGAGAGACCTCCAGAAGATCCGGAGGGGTGGTATAACCTGGTAAAAGTAAACCACCAGGAGGGAGAGGAAAGAAAAGTGGAACCACTGGGGGGACAGACGACGGAATCAGGAGTTGTGGAGAGAAACAAGGAGCGGGTGGATGTCTGGGGAGAGAGAGACAGGAGCCGCGGGGACAGGAAACCAGCAAGGGGGAGAGGAAAGGAAACCAGCAGGGGGGAGAGAAAGGAACCAGGGGAGGCAGGAACCAGAGGGAGAGGAATGAAACCACAGGGGTAGAGGAAAGGAAACCACAGGGGATAGAGAAACAGTCGGGGGAAGAGAAAACCAGCAGGGGGGAGAGGAAGAAAACCAGCAGGGGGGAGAGGAAAGGAAACCGCAGTGGGGAGAGGAAAGGAAACCAGCAGTTGGGAGAGGAAGGAAACACTGTGGGGAATACGTCGGACGCAGAGGGTGTGTGGACAGACGCTGGCGAACGTACAGAACCTCTGGGAGAGATGGGACAGGAAGCAGCGGGAGGTCAACCACAGGGTGGGTAGAGGAAAGTGAACTCAGGGGGTGGAAGGCAAGGGACCGTCATGGGGTGGGGGGGAGAAAGGAGCAAGGGATAAGGAACCGGCGGGGGTGAGCGAAGGAAACGGCGGTGGAAGGCAGGTGAAACGTGCAGGGGGGAATAAGTGACGTCAGTGGGGAGATGAGGAACGCAGGGGGGAAGAAGGGACCGGCAGGGGGGGAGAGGAAATGGAACCGCGGCAGGGGGGGAGAGGAAAGGAACCTCAGGGGCTCGAGGGGTGGGGAAGAACGCGGAGGGGGGAGAATGAACCGGAGTGAAGTCGTACACGCTGGGGTAGTGCGACACATGTTTTCATTGTCACTTGTTTTGTTTGGGTTTTTGGTGCTTCTTAATCCCTCCCCCCTCCATCGCTGCTGCACTAGCTCACCTGATGAAGGGCATATGCCCCGCATATGAGATCTTGCATCTCCCCACTACATCTCTTCACCCTACGGGTTAAACATCAACTGTTCTAGGTACGAGGAGGATTCCGGTGGGGGGTTAAAATTAATACATACTGACCTGCTCCGAGCCAATCAGATTAGCCTGTAGGTAATGGAAGGTTTTTTTCATATGGCTAAAGGTTAAACTCTTACCCGTCCCCAACAATAGGATTTTCTCTCTCCATCCTCCAGCCCAGACGAATCTGATGATGATTAGATTTCCACCTTTCCTTTAATAGCTTCCATACACTTTTAGAATGAGAACCGTGACACCTAGTTTGCCTGGCACAGTGGCACAAAATCATGCAGTCCTAATAACCAGCCCTTTTCGGGTTAAAAAGGAAGTGGCACCCTTCTGAATGGAATAGTCATATGTCTAGGGTATAAATCATTCACTTTCAGACCTGTGATCAAGGAAGTACTACTTACCCCCCCACTCCCCTGGTAATCAGCTAGTACTGCACAAGGTCAATTGCTTGTGTTTTTTTACTAAAAGGGGAAAGTTTTTGAACATATTTATCGGTTTTTTTTTCTATATTCAAGTGAACAAACCTAATTGTGCTTGTAATGACTTGCAGCCAGGTGTCCCACAGCCACTTCTATACATACAGTGTTGAGGTCAATGGCTGTAAATGAACACTGCAATGTGATCAATGGCCCAGTCAACGCCACTACCTGTGGATTTTCAGCACTGAAAGGGTTAACACAATGTTTGCACAAGGGTGAAGTGAAACACCAAGGTTTATTTCCAAGAAAATCCAATGCAAAGGGAGTAAAACCCCAATGGGATTATTGTGAGTGTCTGTGGCACATTTCTTAACATGGAGGGCCGGGTGGATACATTGGGTCATGCCACTGCTGGACACCTTCATCCCTAAACATATTTGGTAAACCATAATAACCAGAGGACCAAAACCAGACACCCAGTGTGACACACTTGCAGCAATTTCCTGAAATGCAGCTGGTAGTGCAGACTGGGCTACAGGTCAAAAAAATGAAATAACACTGAGGCAGAACACATTCAAGTCAGATACTGATCAGGAAACCAATAGCAGCATGCCAACCTTCCACAAATAGATACATATAACACAGATGTATACACTGACATCACTTCCTGATCTGTGATGAAAGCAGAAACACCTGACACCAGCCCTCCGAACCCCTCCCCCCAACACTCAGATATAACAGATTACACCCAATCCTGAGGGATTCACAACTCCAACACCCACCCCTCCCAGAAATAAACCTTTTATTACGCTGGCTGGCTCTCGTCTGCATATTCCCCCTCCATTAAAGTGTCCACTGTTCATACTCCACGGTCAGGACCAATTTTACCCCTTACTTTACTCCTTCCCTCCCATACCTGCTCAATGATAAACAGCTTTCTTGATGGCACTGGTCCTCCCCATTGGTCACTATGTAAACTTTGAAACCCAGGGGTGAGTCAGCTAGTGATTAGGATAAACCATGAATAGAATCAAACTACAAAACACGACCAGCAACATACATACGAGCATCCCAGACCCTTCTCACAATCCACACCCTTTATAAGATGAATCCTTTTTCCAATACAAACAGTATATACACATTAATACACCTGGTACACAGTCTCGACTAACATCCAACAAAAAATCTTAACATTAATACTAAATCTGAACTATATATTTTCATAGCCTAGTTTATCGTTCAATAGGTGCCAGTGACACGATTCTCGTTCAATATTTTTCGACCCTCGTTAATCCATTATGTCCAACTCTAATAACCTAACTTCTATGTTTAAGAGATTTGGGTAATGTAGAACAGCCGGTGTATCTGGGATAGCCCTGTGTATGTAGACAGAACCCGGTGTAATCTGGATAGCCCTGTGTATGTATCGACCAGCCCGGTGTATCTGGATAGCCCCTAGTGTATGGGTAGACCAGCCCGGTGTATCTGGATAGCCCTGTGTATGTAGACGAAAGGCCCTGTGTCTCGGATAGCCCGTGGTATGTAGAAAAGAGACAATCCCGGTGTAATCTGATAGCCCCTGTGTATGTTAGACTGCCCGTGTATCTGGAATGCCCTGTGTATGTAAGACACCCGGTGTTCTGGATAGCCCTGTGTTATGTAGACCAGCCCGTGTACTGGATAGCCCCTGTTAATGTAGACAGCCTGTGTATGTAACATCGCCCGGTTTATCTGGATAGTCCTGTGTTGTAGAACAGCCCGGTGTAGGGCTGGATAGTCCTTTAATGTAGACAGCCCCGGTGTAAAATCTGATATAGGTCCTGTTGTATGTAACAAGCCCCGGTGGTATCTGATCTCCGTTAGTTAGGAACAAGCCCGTGTATCTGGATAGTCCCTGTGTATGTAGTCAGCCCGGTGTATCTGGATATCCCTGTGTGAGTAGACAGCCCCGGTGTATCTGGATGAGTCCCTGTGTATGTAGACAAGAGCCCGTGGTAAAGCCTGGATAGTCCTTGTATGTAGACAAGCCCGGGTGTATCTGGATAGTCCTCTGTTTATGTAGACAGGCCCGTGTATCTGGCAGTCCCGGTGTATGTAACAGGCCGGGTGTATCCTGGATAGTCCCTGTGTATGAACCACGCCGGTGTATCTGGATAGTCCTGTGTAACGTAGACAAGCCCGGTGTATCTGGCTATTCCTGTGTATATATACAGCCCTGGTGTATCTGCATAGCCTAGGCCTGTGTACACGGGACAGCCGTGTACACGACAGAGCCCCGGTGTAACACGGACAGCCCCGGTGTACATACACGGACAGCCCGTGTCCGGACAGCCCGGTGTACCGGACAGACATCCCGGTGTACACGGACAGCCCGGTGGTACACGACAGCACAGCCCGGTGTACAACGGACAGCCCTGTGTACACGGACAGATGCCCCCGGTTGTACACGGACAATCCCTGTGTACACGGACAAGCCCGTTGAACAACGACAGCCCTGTGTACAAGGACAGCCCCGGTTTAACACGAACCCGCCCGGGGTACAACGTACAGAGACCCTGGGTACACGGCCAAAAGCCGGTTACACCACGGACAGCCCGGGGTACAATACCACGGCCACAGCCCGGGTATACGGTACATCCCCGGGGTCTCTGGGACAGCCCGTGGTATAGGACAGCCCGGTGTAGACCGGACAGCCCGGTTTACGGACAAGTGCCCGGTGTATACGGACAGCCCGGCG
>JAACNH010004175.1:0-25262 GCA_019447015.1 Hymenochirus boettgeri | reverse complement strand
ATTAATACCAGTAATTCTCAATATTATATAGTATCCCTGTACCAACCGGAACTACAGTATATGTATTAATACCAGTAATTCTCAATATTATATAGTATCCCTGTACCAACCAGAACTACAGTATATGTATTAATACCAGTAATTCTCAATATTATATAGTATCCCTGTACCAACCAGAACTACAGTATATGTATTAATACCAGTAATTCTCAATAATATATAGTATCCCTTTACCAACCAGAACTACAGTATATGTATTATTACCAGTAATTCTCAATATTATATAGTATCCCTGTACCAACCAGAACTACAGTTATTGTATTAATACCAGTAATTCTCAATATTGTATAGTATCCCTGTACCAACCAGAACTACAGTTATTGTATTAATACCAGTAATTCTCAATATTATATAGTATCCCTGTACCAACCAGAACTACAGTATATGTATTAATACCAGTAATTCTCAATATTATATAGTACCCCTGTACCAACCAGAACTACAGTATATGTATTAATACCAGTAATTCTCAATATAATATAGTATCCCTGTACCAACCAGAACAACAGTATATGTATTAATACCAGTAATTCTCAATATTATATAGTATCCGGCAGATGAGATTCAATGTTGATAAATGTAAGGTGATGCATTTGGGAATTAATAATCCCTGTGCCACCTATACCATAAATAACTCTGTGTTAGGTGCATCTGAAATGTCCAACAACTGGAGTAACCAGTAGATCTCCAGTTGTTGGACAACTATAACTCCCACCATTCCTTGGCTATAGAGTGAATGCTGTGAGGTGTAGTTTTTAAACCATCTGGATAACTACTAGTTACCTATCCCTGTCACAGATCAACAAGAAAATAGTTGCAGATAAATCAGATGAGCTGATACCAGTGCAGAGGCCCATGGGTAGGTAGAAGTTGGGGACAGTAGAGGCCCATGGGTAGGTAGAAGTTGGGTACAGAAGAGATCCATTGGTAATTGGGGACAGTAGTGGCCCATGGGTAGGTAGAAGTTGGGTACAGTAGAGGTCCATGGGTTAGAAGTTGGGGACAGTAGTGGACCCATGGGTAGGTAAGAAGGTGATGACAAGAGGCCCATGGGTAGGTAGAAGTTGGGGACAGTAGTGGCCCATGGGTTGGTAGAAGTTGGTGACAGTAGAGGCCCATGGGTAGGTAGAAGTTGGGTACAGTAGAGGTCCATGGGTTAGGTAGAAGTTGGGGACAGTAGTGGCCCATGGGTAGGTAGAAGTTGATGACAGTAGAGGCCCATGGGTAGGTAGAAGTTGGGGACAGTAGTGGCCCATGGGTTGGTAGACGAGTTGGTGACAGTAGTGGCACATGGGTAGGTAGAAGTTGATAACAGTAGAGGCCCATAGGTAGGTAGAAGTTGGGTACAGTAGAGGCCCATGGGTAGGTAGAAGTTCTGGACTGAAACCACGTGAGACGCTCCCGTAGCCTATTCTGTAAAACGTTACGAGATCAGTATGGAACAAATCGATGGTAACAGCCTATGTAAACAATCTATATAACAAGCATGTTAACAATTATATAAAATCTATGTAAACAACTATTATAACAATAACAATCTATGAACCCGCCTGTTGTAACAATCATTATATACAATCATATAACAATCTATGTAACAATCTATGTAAACTGGCCTGTTGTACCAATTATGTAACAATCTATATAACAATTATGGTAACAATCTATGTAAGCTGTACAATCTTGAACAATCTATGTACCAATCTATGTACAATCGATGTATACAATCTATGTAACATCACGACGCCTGTGTAACCAATCTAGGTAACCATCAAAAAATCTTATAAAGTCTATGTAACAGTCTATGTAACAACTCTGTGTAAACACTGTACGCTATGTAACAACTATGTAACAGCTCATGTAACAATCTTATAACAATCTATGTACCATCTATGTAAACCACCTAGTGTAACAACTATAACGTGAAACATCTATATAACAATCTATATAAACAATGTATAATACCAATCTATGTAACAATATAGGTACAACTCCTATGTACTCCTGTTGTAAGCAATCTAACAACATCTAGAACAATCTATGTAACAATCTATGTAAACAATCTATTGTAACGAACTATGTAAACACGCTTTAACCATCGTAAGAACAATCTATATAACAAATCTTTATAGTACACAATCGATGTAACAGTCTATGTACGTTCTATGTAACCAATCTATGTAATTAGTCAAGCTTTAAAACATACGCCTTGAACAATCTATATAACCAATCTATGTAACAATCTATATACAATCTATGTCAAACAATCTAATGTAACCCCTGTGTAACAATCTATTAACAATTATGATCAACAGTCCTAGTGTAACAGTCTATGGAACAGGTCTATTGTCAATCTAGACTCTAATGTAACAGTCTATGTAACATCTATGTAACAATCTATGTAACAATCTATATTACATCTAGTTAACAATCTATATACCCAGTCTATGTAACAATCTATGTAACAATCTATGTACCAATCTTTGTAACAATCTAATGTAACATCTATATAACAATCTATAACAATCTATAATACAATCTATATAACAATCTTTGTAACAATCTATGTAACATCTATATAACAATCTATATAACAGTCTATGTAACAATCTATTAACAATCTATGTAACAATCTATGTAACAATCTATGTAACAGTCTATGGGCACCAGAGACGTGGAGCAGCAGCCTACACTGAGCAGAGGCAGAAGGGGGGGTTCCAGCACCAGGAATACACCCCCTAAACACCCCCTGAAGTTGGTCTTTAAATCACTGCTGTATAGCTACACTGAAATGAATGCAGCTGCATCACGCTTCGAATAGAATACCAAACCCTTTTAACATGTAGATATACATTTTGTGCTCTACAAAGGAAAAGGTGGTAATCCTACGTTATGGTTAGGTGTCCGCTAGGTAATAAATTAAGAACTGTCACCTAATATTGATCTGTGCCTTTAATTTTTTTATAGTAACAAAAGCTGTTGCCATGGCACCCTGTTACAATGGGAACTTTCTGAGTCTCTGTGATGTCATAAATCACATGAGATCAGATATGACTATTGACTCATCTCTGGTTTAGTTTGTAGCATTTTGTTTGCTGCTGAGATACAGAGCGGTCCACATTTGGCTGCTCTCTTTTTTGTAACAACAAGGATTTTTCGAGATTTTTTCAGTGAATATGAACTCATTAGTAGTATAAACCTTTACAGTAGCTAATTAATTGTTTTTTTATTAACAGGAAGTTATGGGTACATGTTAATAATTTACATTTATATATAGCACTAAATATCACAAGAGACATTATTTGGAGCAGGACAGAAAGTTCTAGAGATGGGCTCTGTGAAGTCTGAGCCCCCAAACCGCCATAAGTAACAGTTGTCCACAACTTACAGTCCCCAGGTTAACCCATTTTAACTTCCTACCATTGAATCTAAATGTTTATTTTAAAGGAAAACTCTTTAAATATGTTGATATATCAATTTTCATACCTATATTCATTACTGTATGCCTGCTATGCTTCTGGATGCCTCATGGAAACTGAGCATTTAGAAACCTGTACTGAGCCTGGGCATGCTCAAAGAGCAGACAGGGATTTCACATTCAGTTCAGTTGGTGTGATGTCAACTGTCATCCATAACTGGCAGTTACTAACAGGAAAAACCAGGAAGCAGAAACAGGGGAAACAGGACATTGTGCAGGATTTCAGTTTAGACATATATTTCACATTTCAACTATTACCGTTTAGGGTTTGGGGGGATTTACCTGTAAGTTTTTCATTTCAGGACTGGACTTGCCCTTTAAAGTAAGGGCTCATAGTTTGGGTATAAGGCTCTCTGATTCCCCCTGTACTGGGCCTATTCCTGTAGGGGCCCATTAAAGGGAACACCAAGAGAAAGTCTATAACACACACATGCAGTACAATTACCGTGTCCCAGCTTTTTTTTGAAAATGACCATGAACCTGCCATTACAACGGTCCACTGGAAGACATTTCCATAGCCTTACCGTTCTCACAGTGAAAAACCTTTCCGAGCTTGAAGCCCAAACCTTTTTTCTTCAAGTCTTAAGGGATGTCCTCGTGTCCTCTGACTGTTCTATTGGTGAACAATGCCCCAGATAGTTTTATTGTATGGCTGTTAATGTATTTATACACAGTAATCATATCCCCACCAAGCGCTTTTTTCTCCAGCGAACATAATTGTAACTTTTCCAGTCTCTCTTCATATTCAAGCTCCCCCAATCCCCTTATTAATTTAGTTCCCCTTCTCTGAACCCTTTCCATTTCAAAGATTTCCTTTTTGTACACAGGATTCCAAAATTGCACTGCATATTCCCAATGAGGCCTTCCAATGCTTTGTAAAGAGGGAGAATTACATTTTCCTACCTTGAATCCATACCTCTCTTTATACAAGACAATCCATGCTGGCTCTCTGGCTTTTGCCGCCTGGCACTGCTTGCTACCTTTAAGTTTGTTATCCACCAAAACTCCAAGATCCCTTTCCAACAGGATTCACTTAACACAGAGCCATTTATAGTATAAGTACACAAGTATTTTTAAGTCCAAATGCATCACCTTACATTATTACTATGAATTTCATCTGCCACTTAGCAGCCCAATGTGACAATCTATCTAGATCCCCTTGCCAACGATTGCACATCCTCTGAAGTTTTTAATGGTCGACAAGTTTTGTGTCGTCAGCAAACACAGAAACCTTGCTGACAATACCCACTTCCAAATCATTAATAAATAGATTAAATAGCAAGCGGCCCCAGCACAGAACCCTGTGGCACCCACTTAGTCACTTTAGCCCATAATGATGAAGCCCCATTAACAACTACTCTCTGCATCCTATTCATTAACTAATTTTCTATCCATATCAAATGTGACTCCCCAGACCAACAGACCTTAGCTTATACATTAGTCCGCCTATGGGGGACTGTATCAAAAGCCTTTGCAAAATCCAAGTAAACTACATCTACTGCTATTCCAGAGTCTAAATTTCTAACTTACTCCTCCATAAACAGCCAAGCAAGTTAGTTTGACAAGATCTATTCCTCCTAAATCCATGCTGGTTACTACTTATAATGTCAGTCCTTGAAAACATACTCTAGAACATGCTCCCTTATTAAACTTTCCAGGATCTTCCCCACCACTGAAGTTAAACTTACAGGCCTGTATTACCCGGCTGTAAAACGACTACCCTTTTTGAATATTGGAATACATCAGCACCTTTTTCCAATCCAGAGGCCAACCACCGATATGAGGGAATCAGCAAAATAAGAAACATGGCCTAGATAAAAACTGAACTCAGCTCCTAATTACCCGAGGATGTATTTTATCCGGTCCAGGAGATTTATTAATCTAACCTTCTTTAGTTTCTTTCTGTACCATATCCCGTTAACCAAAGTGCACTTGAATCTTTATACCATTATTGCTACTATACTCTATGATATCTGTTACTTGGATCTTCTATAGTATAATTAGAGGAAAAAAATTATTCAAGACATTTTGCTTTATCGCCATCCTCCGTAACTAACTTATCCCCATTAATTATGGTGCCACATTCTCAGTCTCTCTTCTTACTATTAATATACTTAAAAAAAATTTAAGGCTTAGTGATGCTTTGTTCAGCTATCCTAACTTCTTATTTAATTTTGCTAGTTTGATTGCTTTCTTACCCTCCTTTGTTACAGTTTTTATAATCCCTAAAGGCCCTTTCCGTTCCTTGGCCTTAAAGGTTTTAAATGCCTTTTTCTTCCTTTCCATTTGCCTCTTTACATCAGAATCAGCCACATGGCGCAGATTTATTTTTTTTACATTTTTCCTAAGGGTATAATTTTAGTTGTGAACTCGCTCAAAATCCCCTTGAACACAGTCCACTTCTGTTCAGTATAATTTACCTGATACTTTATCCCAGTTGACATTCTGAAGAGCGTCTTTTTAACCTGGGAAATTTGCTTTCCTGAAATTAAATGTCTTTGTTAACCCAGCACACTTTTTCCTTTTGATAACAAAGTCCAAACGCCACTATTTCATGGTCACTATTCCCTAAGCCTCCCAGTTACCTTTATATCTATAATGCGCTCCACAATGTTAGATATTACAGATCCAACAGAGCTCCTTTTCTAGTAGGAACCTCAACCACCTGTGAGAGAAATTATCCTGAAGCAAATTCAGGAACTCATCGCCTTTTTCTGTGATGGCAGTTCCACCACAACCAATCAATGTCAGGAATTGAAGTCCCCCATAATGAGCACACTCCCCAAACTTGCAGCCCTTGCCAACTGCATATGAAGTTGACTCACCTCCTCTCTGCAGCATTTGGCGGCTTATAGCAGACACCAACAATGACAATACCCCCTTTCCTGTTGCCTATTCCACCCATATTGCCTCCCATTATCATCCATATCACCAGTTTCTCTTCTTTTAAATTTGGCTTCAATTTTTTTTTCAACATAACACCATACTCCTCCCCCTTTCCTTTTTTTTCTGTCCTGCCTAAACAAGGCATATCCTTCTATATATTTACAGCCCAGTCGTGAGAACTGTTCAACCACGTTTCTGCTACCCTATTACATCATACTTTTCATCAATGCCATCATTTCCAATTCACCCATTTTGTCAGCCAGGCTCTTCTCGCATTTGCAAACATACATTTCAGATTATGATCCTGTAATTTATTATGTACACTTTAATACACATGCCTCCCTATCCCCTATGCGTCCCACCCCCCTTACCACCCACCACTGACCTATCTACACCTGCTTTCCTCCTGGGCTATCTATCCCAGTGAGACTGCTAATACCCTCCCCCCCAACACTAGTTTAAATCTCCTCCAACCCCCTAGCCATCTTCTCCCCTAAAACAGCTGCACCTCCATCAGTGAGGTGCAACCCATCCTACTAAAGAGCCTGTAGCCAACAGCAAAGTCTGCCCAGTTCTCATAAACCCAACCCTTCTTCCTTACACACTCTCTTACCACGCATTAATGCTCCTAAGCTCCCGCTGTCTCCCTGGCTTAGCACGTGCTGCGGTAGTATTTCTGAAATCACTACCCTTGAGGTCCTTGCTTTTAACTTGCCCCTAGCTCTCGGAAATCATGTTTAAGGACCTCACCTCCTCCTCTAACTTTGTCATTGAAACCAATGTGAACCAAGACCGCCGGGTCACACCCGCCCCCACCCAATAATCTGTCTACACGATCCACCACATGCCGAACCCTAGCACCAGGCAGGCAACACACAGTTCGGCATGTAGGTTCTTGGCGGCAGATTCCCTATCTACCTTCCTTATAATGGAGTCCCCTACCACTACCACCTGCCTTGCATTCCTGACCCTTCCGTTCCTCCTCCTTGTATCAGAGATGCAGTCCCCTGGGTGCTCAAGGGACTACCCCCTCCATACATGCTAATTCTGAGGTGTCCTCCTCCACTTCATTACCTAAGGCGGCAAATCTGTTGGGATGGACAATCTGGGAAGAAGCCCCCCTACTCTTCCGTCCCCCACTTCCCCAGTAACCCTAACAAACTACACCTCCTCCTTTCAACCTTTCCTGTCCCTCTTCCACCCCCTCTATACTGGCCCACCAGTGCCTGCTGACCCCCCAGTTCTGCCAATCCGGAATGCTGCAAGCTGCCCCCTTAGACTCTCCCCTCAGCTTCCAAACGGGCAACCCAACTTTCAAACTTTGTTACATGGGTTTACAGCTTGTTTGAGTCTAATCTTCCCCTTTAACCTTACTGAAAAAGTGCAGATATTTCTAAAAATACACTACTCCTTTTATTTCCAATTAGTTTGTTTCAAGCAAAGTGTTGGTGCCCTTTGTGATGTGCCCATCATATGTTAAAGCAGTGGGTATAATAGATAAGGTGCCTTGTTATAGTTTTACAGGGTTTTCCAGATCTTGGCTTAATGCATTTAAGTGCAATCGCCGTGCAGTCAGTAGGTAAAGGCAGCGTGGTGGCCCATTGGTCCACATTGATGGTCTGTGTTGCTATGTCCAAACCACCTACAGCTACTTCTGCAAAAGAATTTTTTGATCTCCCCATGCTTGGGTTGATTTTCTTCCATGTACTCACATTTACTACCATGGCCGTATCACACATACTGCAGGAAGGTTTACCCCCCCTCTTTACTTTAAACGATCGGACTGGCCCACAGGTTTATAGGGGGGAACCCTCTGAAGTTACTCCACCAATAAAAACAGAAAAAAATGTTCACATTTAGATAGAGTTAAAGGGACAGTAGAAAGAAAAATATATACATTAAGGAGTTAGTAGAATGAGGGAGATACTTTAATTATAAAAAAGGCAAATATAATATTGATTTGGGCCCAATAGCCAGTCTGACACTATTAGAATGCTGCGGGCAGTGGCATAACTAGGAATCACTGGCCCCCCCAGCAAACTATGATGGGGCCCCTATCCGTGCTTCATCCACAGTGTTTTCTGGGAGGAGGCTATATCTGTCATTGGGAAAATAAGAAGATGGGCCCCCCTTGGCTCCCGCTCCCCCCTGCTGTTGCCCCCAGGTAGTTACGTCTTTGGCTGTGGGCTGTACTGAATTCAGTGTGTTATTGCTGCCCAGCCATTCCGCAGGCTGATTGGTTACAATAGAGATGTGGAACCCTGGCATGACAGAGTTTTGGACACTACTCAACCCAGCAGAATGCAACCAAGGCATGCTGGGAGTTGTAATTTAACTAAACGAATACATAAAACTTGCATGATAGGATATAGGGTCACTTGTAAAACTCTACGGACAGGGCCTGATCTGAGAAAAATTCTCCTATTACCAAACCCCAGTTCATACAAGCCAAGCTGAACCAAGCACAATGACAGCTCCCCTTAAAAATGGTGGAAAGTTAACAAACAATAGTTGCTAAGTTTCCTCCAAACCGCCATATTTTTTAGTAGCCTGTACCAAACACCAGTAGCAGCAGCCCCATCCCTGGGAGGAGTGTTTGTGTCTTCCAATGTGGAGGTTTAGAGAGGACGGGGCTATGTACCCCTCCTCCCTTCCTTGGAGCGACCAATCAGCGCCAATTCCTTCCCGAAGGCTGGAACTAGGGGTCTCCCTAGTCTGGATTGTCGGTAGGATGGAACACTCAGACAGGTTCTATAGAGGCAGGGGGATCGCACAGTATGGGATCGGGGAGGACAGGAGACCGCTATTGGGACACATGCAGGGACCCTCCATTTGCTGGTACAGGACGTAAAGTTGGGTCTCAGTGCAGAGGGAAAGGGGGAAAGGGGTTGGAGAGTGGAGACCGATCGGTGAGATTTAATCACTGGAGAGATTGTTTCCTCCAGTAACAAGTGAGATTGTATCGGGCGTGCGGGGGGACCACTCGTCTCCTTAACACTTTTATTAGTCCGCACAGAGAGACCACCCAAGGGAGATACAATGATGAACGTTTGGCTGATTCTGCTGCCCATTGCCCTTATCACTGCAGTTTCCGGGGGAGAGACGGTAGAGACATAGGGCAATGTACAGAACTGACTGATCAAGGCAGTGGCTGACCTGGGCAGTGGCAAGCGCAGGATTTTCAAGGGGGGATTTCTAAATGGTTACCACTGAACAAGCGTCAGTGAACACTGTCAGTCGCCCGTTTGCCTGGATCAAGAGGGGGCAATTTGACATGCCAGAAATCATCGCCAATTGTGTTGTCCATAAAAGACATTTGCTGTGGCCGACCACTCTATAGCGGCGAACAGTCGGAACAGAAAATCTGTCTGTGTGTATCCTGCCTAACGTTCTGTTTACTGAAATCCACATTTACACTACATTATCATTAGCGTCTTTCAAAGTCAGAGCTGTGACACTGACGGTAGATCTGACAGAAATTGCTGGATTTTGTGTGGTATCGGGACCTATTGGGCAAGACGGAAAATTTCCATTACCTACTCCCTTTACTATAGTAGGAGACAATACATCAGACCATGTATGGGCACAATTTATCATTCTTTATAAAGAACTAGTAGTTGTACCCGGCGTTGCCCTGGTACACATGTGGGTAAGTATTTTTTACATGCAGGTGTGTGTTTGGCTTAGATGGGAGAACAGGTGGAAAAAGAAGTGCACAGTAATGTACGTCATGTATTTAATAGTTATGAGTTGAGGAGGTGACTTGCTTGAGGGATATATAGCACATATGTTTATTGCAAAACCTTATATACACCGTTATCAGTTTTTCCACTTGAGGGTAAATATACAAATGTTGTGGGTGAACTTACTCTCTCGTGAACATGCTACATGGAATTTATGTTGATTGCAACTGATACCACAGCACTGGAGTGACTAATGGGCGTCAGTGTCTCTAAAGCATGTGACCTGCAGCTCTTTGTCTGTGTTGTTAAAGCCGGCTTCATTCTGTTGCGCTGTCTGAACTCTGTGTGTTTTTATTAAGTGTGCCAAATTTTTGCACATTGTTAGCAGTATGTCACCTTTTTTGCACTTTAAAGGCACGTCCACCCCTTTTTTAACTTTTTCTGTAGTGTAGGGCTCCCTCCCCAAACACCATAGTAATTTGTCACAAAACTCCCCTGTTCATTACTTACATTGCCTCTCTCTCTCTGACTTTGCATAAAACTGCAAGCAGGGGGCCGGACCACAGCCGCGTCCGTGATTGGCTGAGAGGCAGCCAATCACGGACGCGGCTTCCGGCTGTACTGAAATGTCGGGAGAAAGAAGCAATGTAAGAATGATCGGGGGAGTTTTGTGACAAATGGCGTTAGGGGCTGTGGAGGGAGCCCAACACTACAGAAAGGGGATTGGAGCTAGGGGGAGGGAGAGAGAAACAGGAAGGAGAGGGAGGGAGGGCTCACTGAGCATGTGCAAATTCTCCCGGAAGAGTGAAAGGAGGCAGAGACAGATTGGGACTCGGCCAGGCTCCTGGTGGTCAGTTTTCTGGTCTTTGGAGGGACATACAGGAGAACCATTTGGAGCAGGGATGTAAGGTAAGGATTGTACTACACTACACAGTGGGGCCAGTAGTGGGTTAAATTAAAGTTTTGGGGGTGGACATGCCCTTTAACACTTAATGCTTGCTCAAGGACTACTTTATATTGACTATTAGATCCCAATCAATAAAGTTAGTTTCTGGTCCAAATGAAAGTCCCATAATGTCTTTGTTCTTTTAGTTATACTATCTGTGACGTGTGCAACATGTGGGCAGTGTGTGTCTGTTTCTTAAGTCCAGGTTATACAGTATTCTTAAACCCCCTTTCCGGTTTGAATAGGTGGATGGGCCATGTCTGTGATGTTGCGTTGGTGGGGGCTGGGCATTGTAGGTGTGGACAGTCTGGATCGTGTCTGTGATTTGTAGCATCCGGAGGCTTGTATGTGACATTTTGCGGTCGTGATATTTGGGGGCATGCCATGCTGTTTCAAAGCATGGGCATGGCCGTGCCTTTTAGGGGCGTGTGTGGTGTTTGGGGGTGGTGCCTGTGATGTTGGGGGCATGACAGGATGTTTGTATGTGTATGTGATTCAGGAACAGACCTGGATGTTTGGGCTGTGGCCATGATGTATGGGGGCAGACCATAATGTTTTGGGGGTGTGGCAGCTATCTTTGGTGACATGGCCTTGATGGTTGGGGTAAGAGTATGACCATGATGTTTGGGGGTGTGGGCCGTTAAAGCAATATCTGGGGGCGTGGTCACATTCCAGGAGGCTGCTTTAAATTTCTTAGCATGACAAAAACCGCAAATTTGGTTCATATCACCAATAGCAACATAGTCTTTCCAGGGTTTATATTTGTATATAAATGTCATTCATATCCCCAATAGTAACATGGTCTTTCCAGGGTTTATATTTGTATATAAAATGTCATTCATATCACCATAGTAACATGGTCTTTCCAGGGTTTATATTTGTATATAAATGTCATTCATATCACCATAGTAACAGTCTTTCCAGGTTTATTTTGTATATAAATGTCATTCAAATCACCAATATTAACATATCTTTCCAGGGTTTATATTTGTATATAAATGTCATTCAAATCACCAATAGTAACATAGTCTTTCCAGGGTTTATATTTGTTATAAATGTCATTCATATCACCAATAGTAACAGTCTTTCCAGGGTTTATATTTTGTATATAATGTCATTCAAAATCACCAATAGTAACATAGTCTTTCCAGGGTTTATATTTGTATATAAAGTCATTCAAATCACCAATAGTAAATAGTCTTTCCAGGGTTTATATTTGTATATAAGGTCATTCATATCACAACAGTAACATAGTCTTTCCAGGTTTTATATTTGAATCCTTCCAGGAGCAAATTGTAATGTGTTACAGACCTTAAGGGAATGTCTGGTTCCCTCTGTTATAGAAGCTGTTGTTCTGTGTGTGCAGCTCTCTGAGTTGTGTAGCCGTACATTACGCTGTTGTTGTGTCACTGAAGTGGACTCTGTGTCTGTGTTGTTGAAGTTGGGCAGCACACAGAGCCCAGGCCCCTTCATCTGGTTACTGAATTGGGGCATCACACTCTGCAAGTGATGTGCAGGCTTTTATTGGTCAAACTGGACTTCACGGACATCGGCCCTTTCAGAGGGTGGTCGCTGTTATGTTGAGTTATTCAGGAGTGTGGCTGTGAGGTGAGCAGATACATACATACATATATACATATATACACACATACGTACAAGGTTTCTGCTTTATATAGTAGAAGATATATGAAACAATCATTTCTGTGTGTAGATAGATAGCTAGAGAGATATATATAGATGATAGATAGATAATAAATAGATAATAGATAGATAATAGATGTAAATAGATAGATAGATGATTGCTAGATAGATTGCTAGTATATGATAGATAGATAAATGATAGATAGAAATAGTAGATAGATAGATAGATAGACTAGATGATTGATAGATAATGATTGATAATAGATAATAGACAATAGGGATGGCCGGTTCGCGTATCCGAACCGGATCCGCCGCGGATTTATCCCGTTTGCAACGGTGGATTTTTCCGGATTTTCTGGATTTTCCGCCTTCTGAACTTCCGAACCGCGGATTTCACGTATTTTTGAAATTTACGAAAATACGAGGATTTCCTTATTTTTAGAAATACGTATTTTCGAAAATTCCCGAAATTACGAAAATCTCGTAATTTCAAGATATTTTTCATTTTAATGGGTACGCTCGTGGATTTTTGAATTTTCGATTTTTTTTGAAAATTCGCGGATCCTCGAGCAGACCGGATTTTGCGAAGTTCGGACATCTCTAATAGACAATAGACAAATAGATAGATAGATCGATGATATATATATAGATAGGATGGAAGATACAATGATAGATAGGATAGATGATTAGATGATAGATATGTATAATGTGTATGTATAGATGTAGTACGATGTTTTAGTGTGTGTCGTTGTTTTAGTGTGTTGATGAGTGTAGTAGACGACAGACGACGACAGACAGACAGATAGATAGATAGATAGATCCATGATATTGATGTAGATCCATAGATAGATATATTGATAGATGGATATAGATAGGATAGATAGATGACTGATAATAGATACAATACGATTGTGGAAGCACTCCAATTAGGCTAATTACAACTACATTTAGCGGAAGTGCTACTGATCTGGTCAAACATTTATACAACCTAGAAAAGATAATCAATGCACATTCCTAGGCCCCATACCATATCATATTATCTGCACACTGGCATACTTTATAAACAAAGGGGTTTTAGTATCCATTACTGTGATCACATGAATGAAAAGCCTTCCAACCACGTCAAGGTAACCCCGTCTGGAAGGTCCTAACATCTAACCTTTTTTACTTCAATTACCATTAGCAAACTTTTGCATTTCTCATAGTTCTGCACTGGATCCAAATACAGGCTTTCGCTTCCCCCCAGCCCTTGGCTTTTTAAAATGAGGGAAGAGGCCATCCAGTGCTTATGCTATGGTAATTATTAATTTTTATAATGATTGGATTTAGATCATTCTTTGTTACAAGGAAGTGAGATTAATGCAGGTGGATTAATTGGGGGTTGGGTGACAAATGAATTTTTATATTATAAAATATATAGTGATAATTTATGGGATAATAATAATATAATGGGAAAACCTCATTTCATTCAGTCTTTCTTTCCCTTTATCCCACCTACATCTATTATAAGAACCAACACAACTGTTTAATAACATATCCACCTGCTTCTAATTTCTATTTTCAGGTCAGAGAACTTCCATTCATTTCTAAACTGCTGCCTACAAAAGAATTCAATTGGCTGTGGACCGCCAAGAAACTATTGAAACATCCATTTTTGCTAAGATGACCCATACTAAGAAGGTTAAGAGAAATACTGGCCTTTATACAGAGCGTTAATGCAAACAGGTTCAGCAAGGTAAGACATATTAACGATTTGGTTCTATATGTGCCATGTTGGGGCAACTGAGTTATAACTGCTAAGGCTGGGTACCATAGGTTAATATTTCGTGCAGTACATTGAACACGTGTGATTATGAAAAAATGACCATCATGTTTGATTCAACATTCATCCAACTTGGCCGAATGTCCATCTGACAGCAGTTGGTCCACAGGTGAAAATTAGTTTTAATATATCCATTGCAGAATTTTGGTTTCCAAAATTCGAACATGTGTACACAGTCTAGACACAGTCTATGAACATTTTTAGTTCATACATGTCATAGTCATAACATGCATTATTCCCTAGTTGATATAATAATCTCACTACAGAACTTTCTATCCTTTCCTTTGTATCTATATCTTACCCTACCACTTAGGCTGTAAGCTCAACTGGGACCTATTTATCTACTTGTTTTCTAAGATATTAATGTAGTTTGATTTCCATCAGATCCCCCATCAGTTCAAGAGCCTGAAGTTGCCAGTTGTAAAGATCTAGCAATTCCTCATAAGGATGAGGATGAAGTGTTCCAAAGACAAGAAAATTCATGTCTACAGGACCAAGGGGAGATCGATGATGATGATGCAGATATATAATATGTGAGAATTACTGGTGTTAATACATATTTTATAGTTCTGGTTGGTACAGGATACTATATAATATTGATAATTACTGGTATTAATGCATATACTTGTAGTTCTGGTTGGTACAGGGATACTATATAATTGATATAAACTGGTATTAATACATCTACTTGTAGTTCTGGTTGATACAGGGATACTATATAATATTGATAATTACTGGTATTAATGCATATACTGTAGTTCTGGTTGTGTACAGGGATCTATATATAATTGAGAATTACTGGTATTAATACATAAACTGCAGTTCTAATTGGTACGGGGATACTATATATATTTAGAATTACTGGTGTTCATATACTGTAGTTCGGTTGGTACGGAGATACTATATAATATTGAGAATTACTGGTGTTATACTATACTGTATTCTGGTTGGTACAGGGATACTATCTAGTATTGAGAATTACTAGTATTAATACATGTACTATAGTTCTGGTTGATACGGGGATACTATATAATATTGAGAATTACTGGTATTAATTCATATACTGTAGTTCTAGTTGGTACGGGAGACTATATAATATTAGAATTACTGGTATTATTATATACTGCAGTTTTGGTTGTGTGAGAGGGGGAACACGTAGCGGGTGCTTAGCTCCCTGGGTGAGCAAATGAAACCAGTCCAATGGCTTTTCCTTCAAACAGTGGTGTGTTTATTGGTGCTATTTGCAGCTATATACACAGGTGCATAACAGGGAGCTTGAACACATAACAAAATTCAAAACAAAACCCTAGCCGTGTCTCGGCCTTACTATACATATATTCAGTCCTGACTATAGACTTAACAAGCCTGGTGCTTTGTTAGTCTCTCTGTAAGAAATGACAGTTTTTCCTTAAACCAACCTTTTAGCTCCAGTCAGACTCAACCTGTCTGCTCCCCAGGTTACAGAGCAATCAATGAGCACAGGGCTTAGCTATTTACATATTTCACCTCCTGAATGCATTAATGAATCCACGGGATTCCTGGAGTGGATTACAACTCCCTGTAGGCAAAGGAGAGAAACCTGGGTGATATATAAACTCCGGCCAGGACTTTTCCAGCCTCTCTGTTAGACATCCTGCTACATCCCCTCCCCCCTTTTTTCAACCCCAGTTGGAACACACATAGAAAAACATGAGTTGTACTCGGGACAGTGCATCTGCATTTCCCATCTGTGCTCCTGGTCTATGTTTTACAGTAAAGCTATAGTCTTGCAAAGTAAGAAACCAGCGGTTTACCCTTCTATTGTCTCTTTCTTCTGTGCCATCCATTTAAGAGGAGCATGATCTTACTAAATCAAAGTGACGCCCCCAAGTAATATCTCAATGCTTCCAGAGCCCACTTTATTGCCAGACATTCCTTTTCTATCACTGCATTTTTCTCCTCATGCTCATTTAATTTCTACTTAAGTACACAATAGGGTTTCTTCCCCATTCTGTACTTGTGACAACACTGCTCCAAGGCCCACATCGGATGCATCTGTCTGACTACAAGATCCTTGGAAAAGTCTGGGAGTACAAGATTGGCTGTTCACAGGCCTTCTTCAAGACCATAAATGACCTTTCTGCCTCTGGAGACCACTTACTTTATCATCACTGATTCTTTTCCTTTTGTAAGGTCAGTTAAGGGTGCAGCAAGGGTTGCAAAATTTGGGATAAATCGTCTATATAACCAGTAATGCCAAGAAAGCTCGACCTGTTTTTTGTTTATAGGGCGTGGCCACTCTTGGATGGCTGCTGTTTTCACTAATTGTGGTTTTATAACCCCACGACCAATATTGTACCCAAGATATTGGCTTCCTCTAACCCAATGCACATTTTTTGGTTGCATTGAGTCCGTGCCTTTTCGGATAGCTGTAAGAACGCGTTGACCACGTGGAAGGTGGGACTCCCAGTCAGTGCTATGTACACTACGTCATCTAGGTAGCTGCTGATATTGTTGGTGGGGTCTTAAAATTCTGTCCATGCTCTCTGGAAGGTAGCAGGCGCTTTTAACCCGAATGGCATCACCTTGTATTGAAATGATCCCTCAGGAGTTACAAAAGCTGTTTTTTTCCCTGGCATTTTCGGTCAGGGGTATCTGCCAATAACCTTTAGTCAAATCTAACGTGGTCAATACCGAGCCGTTCCCAGTCTGTCAATGAGCTCATCCACCCGGGGCATGGGATATGTGTCAAACTTTGTCACTGAATTTAATTTTCCTGAATCGTTACAAAACCTCCAGCTACCGTCTGGTTTTGGGACTAACACAATGGGACTGGACCTACCTATTGGATTCCTCAATTACCCCTAAATCCAGCATTTTTTTAACTTCGTCCGTGACCGCTTGTCTCCTCGCTTCTGGTATTCTATAGGGCTTAAGTTTGACCCGCATTTCCCGGTTCAGTAACTTGTCTGTTGGTTTACTGTAGTCCGCCAGGTAAGTCTGCAAACACGTCTCTATTTCTCTGCAGGATTCTCTTACCTCCTTTTGTTGAGAACTAGACAACGTGTTGGCAATTGTCACTTCAGGAATTTTAGGCTTCAGTACACACCTGAGAGGCTAGCAGGGTGGTCTCTGCTACTAAAGACACTCTTGTCTTTCCATGGTTTCAACAAATTTACGTGATAATCTGTTCCGTTTTCCTTTTATTAGGTTGATAAATTTTGTGTTTACTTCCCCAACTTTTTCTATGACTTCATAGGGCCCCGCCACTTAGCCAAGACTTGCTCTCAGCAGTCGGCACTACACCAGTACTCTTGTCCCCAGGTGAAAAAAGCGACCTGAGCACTCCGATTGTAAATTCTACTTTGGGCTTCCTGGGCTTGGGTCAAATGTCTTTTCACAATGGGCATTACGGTTGCAATTCTATCTGCATCTGCGAAATGTGATCAATACACTTTGTGAGGTTTTTTTTTTTCTCCTTCCCAGTGTCTCTCGGCTATGTCCAGTAGGCCTCTAGATGTCTCCCATATACTAATTCAAAAGGGGAATAACCTGTGGAGGACTGAGGAACTTCCCTAATAGCAAACATCAGTGTAGGGAGAAGACAGTCCCAATTTTTCCCTCCTTAGCAATGACCTTTTTTAACATGCTTTTCAAGGTTTTATTAAACCATTCCACCAAGCTCAGTTTGCGGATGGTACACAGAAGTTCGCAACTGAGTCACCTTAAACAATTTACATAGCTCTTTAGTTACTCGAGACATAAAGGGGTTCCTTGATCTGTAAGAATTTCCTTAGGGACACCAACTCTGCTCAAACACATGGAGCAATTCCCGAGCAATATTCTTGGCAGATGTATTGCGTAGAGGAATGGCCTCAGGATAACGTGTAGCGTAGTCTAGAATTACAAAATATGCTGATGGCCCCTTGTGGACTGTGAATGGGTCCCACAGGTCCATAGCTATTCTTTCAAAGGGTACTTCAATAATTGGCAGTGGAACTAATGGACTTCGAAAGTGAGGCATAGGTGCAGACTTCTGGCAAACAACAGGACTTACAAAAATTTTCAATTTCTTTCTGTCCCCCAGGCCAGTAAAACCTTTGCAACACTCTTTCAGTGGTTTTTTCAATGCCCAAATGACCACCCACAAGTGCGCATGAGCAACTCCAGTACCACTTTTCTGTGTGATTTAGGTACCAGCAACTGTTCAACATTTCCTCATCATTTTTTTTTATATACTCTGTAGATTAAGTCATCATTACTAGCAAAATAAGGAAAACACAACCTGTCCTCTGGTTGAACAGGTTTACCGTTAATCATCACAACATTTTCCCACGCTCTAATGAGGGAAGGATCTTTTCTCTGTTCTATACCAAAATTTTCTCTATGAACATTCAGATCAACCAGCTCCAAACCAACCTCTTGGTCAGAGGAGGTCTGCCTATCTCGCTGGCAGTAGGGACTTCCCGACCCCTCCACTTCTCCTGCCATAACAGAGAAAGGAAAAACTGAAGTTTCTGGGAGAGTCTTCCTTGCGTAATTGTTCCGGAGACCTCAGGGGTTCTGATTCGGACATGGGTATTAGATCTGGACATCCCCAAAATTTTGGAAGTCCCTTCCAATAATTGCATCGTGTAATAAGTGGGGAACTACACCAACCACATGATTCACAGTACCCAATGCAGTTCCAAATGCAACCGTTGCTATGGGATACTCTCGGGTATCCCCATGAATGCACACTACAGCCACTTTCCCAGGCTGGAAGTTCTCAGGGCCAATCACATCAGCCTTGATCAAGGTTATCAGCTCTCAGAGTCCAGTAAAGCAGTGACCTGCTTACTATTCACAGATACGTACACGTGTTTTCCGATGGCTGGCATGGCGGTACATGAAACAGAAGCAAACAAGACTGCCTCCTATCTCTGAAAGAGAAATCACACTGCATTGGTTCATCAGTTAAAGGACAGTTTGCAGCCACATGCCCAAGTTCACGGCAACGAAACACATTTCACAGTTTCCAAGTTAGGACTGCGGAGAGGCCCACGATCCCCAGGTATAGGACGCCAGTCTCTCGGCTTAATATCAACATTCCTTCCCCCTGAGTCTTTACCATGCTTACCACCCACTTCCCCAGCCGGGCTAAAATCTCCTGTTTCAACTTTTTGTAATCCGCAGCATTTTCAGTTCCAAGTCGTAATACGCTTTCTGCGCTTCTCCTGTAAGCAAGGGGGCCACCAGTCCAGCCCACTGAGCCTGAGGCCAGCTTTCCCTTTCGGCTGTCCTCTCAAAGGTCACCAGAAAAGCCTCTGGATCATCCTCTGCAGTCATCCTGGACAGGAAGCGACCCACATGGATGGCTGAGTGGTTATCAACACCTGTAGTCTGAACCTGACAGCTGTGCAAGTTCCTGCACCACCTCTGTAAGAGTTTTTCATCCTTTTCAGCATCACTTGCCAATTTCAAAAACAGTTCCTGTTCTGCTCCTGCACAGCCTTGATCTGCTGTGCAGTTTTGTCTGCACCACATGTATCATGTCCCGATACGGGTATTCGCTTGCTGCTGTGCAGCATGGCTTGCTGCAAGGCTGCATTGAACAACAACCAACTGTTTTTACCAGTTCCTCCATTATCTTTGCAATTCAGGTACTGGCTCCTCGTATAGCACTTGGTTATAAGCTGCCGGCATCCTCCACCATATGTGAGAGGGGGAACATGTAGCGCGTGCTTAGCTCCCTGGGGTGAGCAAATGAAACCAGTCCAATGGCTTTTCCTTCAAACAGTGGTGTGTTTATTGGTGCTATTTGCAGCTATATACACAGGTGCATAACAGGGAGCTTGAACACATAACAAATTCAAAACAAAACCCTAGCCGTGTCTCGGCTCTAACTATACAATATATTCAGTCCTGACTATAGACTTAACAAGCCTGGTGCTTTGTTAGTCCTCTCTGTAAAAATGACAGTTTTTTTAAACCAACCTTTTGCTCCAGTCAGACTCAACCTGTCTGCTCCCCAGGTTCCAGAGCAATCAATGAGCACAGGCTTAGCTATTTAACATATTTCACCTCCTGAATGCTAATTATGAATCCACTGGATTCCTGGAGTGGATTACAACTCCCTGTAGGCAAAGGAGAGAAACCTGGGTGATATATAAACTCCGGCCAGGACTTTTCCAGCCTCTCTGTTACACATCCTGCTACATTTGGTACAGGGATACTATATAATTTGAGAATTACTGGTATTAATACTAATACTGCAGTTCTGGTTGGTACGGGATACTATAAATTTTGAGAATTACTTGGTATATACATAATACTGTAGTTCTGGTTGGTACGGGATACTATCTAATATTAGAATTACTGGTATTAATACATGTACTATAGTTCTGGTTGATACGGGGATACTATATAATATTGAGAATTCTGGTATTAATTCATATACTGTAGTTCTAGTTGGTACGGGATACTATATAATATTGAGAATTACTGGTATTATATATATACTGCAGTTTTGGTTGGTACAGGGATACTAATAATATTGAGAATTACTGTATTATACATATACTGCATTCTAGTTGGTACAGGGATACTATATAATATTGAGAATTACTGGTATTAATACATATACTGTAGTTCTGGTTGGTACGGGATACTATATAATATTGAGATTACTGGTATTAATTCATATACTTCAGTTCTGGTTGGTACGGGATATATAATAATAAGAGAATTACTGGTATTAATACATATACTGTAGTTCTGGTTGATCCGAGATACTTTCCGATTGCCATTTGGAGTCAGGAAGGAATTTTTCCCTTTCCAGCTGGGTTTTTTCGCCTCCTCTGGATCATTGTTAGGCAGGGTTTGGACAGGATGGACGTGTGTCTTTATCCAATCCCCATTACTTTTACTATGTTACCCCTGTCCAGTTACAAATGATGACAGTTATATATATCCCTGCCATGTATGTTAAGTTGTATGTATTTATTGTATATTGTTTTCTGCTTCTTCTATAGTATGTTATATGTAGTAGTTGTTAAGAAGTATGTTTATAAAGATGTTTCTATTGTGACTGACAAGTGTGACAGTATTTCTGTAACTCCCCTTGGTAACCACATGGTCAGAACATGTCAGAGGGTTAAATGAACTGGTGGTGGGGCTGGTTTTGTTCTTGTTCCCTGTACAGGAATGCTGGGGTTGTAGATCAGGTAGCACATCTATGTAATATAATATACACATAATACAATCAATTATCTACTGGATCAGGATATTTATTCTAATCTTGTCTAATAAAGTCACATTCTGATTTTCTGGGTAATATCAAGGAACCTCCCAAACAAATCCCTCTTAGTTACATTGTGATGTTTATCATAGTAACATACATAGTAACATAGTAATTAAGGTTAATAAAGACATACGTCCATCAAGTCCAACCTATTCACCCCCTTTTATTTATTTTTTTTTTTTTAACCACCTAACAGTTGATCCAGAGGAAGGCAAAAAACCCCAGCTAAAAGGGGGGGAAAATTCCTTCCTGACTCCAAACGCAATCAGAAAGTATCCCTGGATCAACCAGATCTATATGTATTAATACCAGTATATCTCAATTTTATATAGTATCCCTGTACCACACCGAACTACAGTATATGTTAATACCAGTAATTTCTCAATATTATATAGTATCCCTGTACCAACCAGAACTACAGTATATGTATTATAACCAGTAATTCTCATATTATTAATATCCCTGTACCAACCGGAACTACAGTATATGTATTAATACCAGTAATTCTCAATATTATATGTATCCCTGTACCAACCGAACTACAGTATATGTTTAATACCAGTATTCTCATATTATATGTATCCCTGTACCAACCAGAACTACATATATGAATATGCTTGTGAAGGTTCTCATTCATCCAGGTCATGGTATATCTGTTGTTTCAATTAGATCAACTGGACTTGAAATGTGTTCTTGAGAACGTTTCGCTAGTCATCCGACTGGCTTTGAGAAAGCCAGTCGGATGACTATCTGGCTTTGAGAAAGCCAGTCGGATGACTAGCGAAACGTCTTCAAGAACTACATTTCAAGTCCAGTTGATCTAATTGAATAAAACAGATATACAGTTTATGAAGTAATACCAGTAATTCTCAATTATGTAGTATCCCTGTACCAACCAGAACTACAGTATATGTATTAATACCAGTATTCTCAATATTATATAGTATCCCTGTACCAACCAGAACTACAGTATATGAAGTAATACCAGTAATTCTCAATATTATATAGTATCCCTGTAACCACAAACTACAGTATATGTATTAATACCAGTAATCTCAATATTTTTTAGTTTTAGAAACTTTCCAGGCCTTTTTAAAGCTATTCAATGAACTTGCCATTACCACATCTGCTGGAAGACAGTTCCACAGAAAAATCCCCAATGAAAATACATAATAGGATTTGACAGGATGGCGGATACACATTTGTTTTATTAGGAGTAATGTCCTCCTACCTACCTAGAAAACATTTCACTTTCTTTAAATGGGTTTCTTGCCCTTTATTGTAGTGTGACCTTTATTGTAGTGTGACCTTTATTGTAGTGTGACCTTTATTGTAGTGTGACCTTTTTGTAGTGTGACCTTTGCTTAGCCCCGGCCTGTGACCTGTGCCCATAAGTCTAAACCCCTGTGGTATTTACTTTTCACCGGGCACATAGGAAAAGACCAATCAGGTCATGACCTTGAGGCAGATTACATGGTCCTAAATATACTTCATTATATTGTTATGGAAAAAGAAAAGGGCTTTTAAAATTTTGAAAGCAGAAGCACAGAACAGCTACAAGGGACTTCAAAAGTTGTAATAAAGAGTGCAAGAAAGCAATTAAACTAGCTAAAATAGAAAATGAAATACGGATTGCCAACAAAGCAGTCCAACCCCAAGATGTTTTTTAAGTATATAAATGGTAAAAAAATGAGGACTGAGATGTGGACCATTAAATAATGGAGCTGAGGTGGTTGTATAGAGGATGCCAAAAGGCTAATCTGCTAAACCGTTTTTTTACATCGGTTTTTACTGTTGAGAATCCTTACAGTAGGGATTGTAACAATGTGCAGGAGAAATGAAGAGTTTTCACATTGGATACAAGGATATGGTACGGAATCAATTAGACAAAGTTAATTCAATAAGCGCCAGGACCAGATGGATTGCATCCTAGGATTTTAAAAGAGCTTAGTTCAGTTCTAGCAAAGACCACTGTGTCTCATCTTTTCAGATTCGCTTTTGTCTGGGGAGGTGCCGCTGGATTGGAAAAAAGCAAATGTAATCCAATATTCAAAAAGGTAGTCGTTCACAGCCTGGTAACTATAGACCTGTAAGCCTAACATCATGTGGTAGGGAAGTGATGGAAACTTTGTTAAGGGATCATATCCTTGACTTTGTCTCCAGAGATCATCTTATTAGTAGTAGTCAGCATGGATTTATGAGAAATAGATCATGCCAGACAAATTTAATTGGTTTTTATGAAGAAGTGAGTAAGAATTTAGATTCAGGCACAGCTGTGGATGTGGTATATTGGATTTTGCAAAAGCCTTTGATCTGTGCACATAGGCGACTAATGTATAAACTGAGGACTGTTGGCCTTGAAGAAAACATTTGTTCATGGATAGAGAAACTGGTTATTGGACCGCAAACAGAGAGTGGTGGTTAATGGAGCTACATCTATGTGGGCTAAAGTTCTAAGCGGAATTCCTCAGGGTTCTGTACTGGGGCCGCTTCTGTTTATACTGTTTATAAATGACTTAGAAGGGGGCATTGAGAGCAAGGTCTCTGTGTTTGCTGATGACACTAAATTATCAGAGCTTTGGAAACTTCCAATGATGTGCATTGCTGCAAGCAGACCTAGATAGATTATCAAAATGGGCAGCAGAATGGCAGATGAGATTCAATGTTGATAAATGTAAGGTGATGCATTTGGGAATTAATAATCCCTGTGCCACCTATACCATAAATAACTCTGTGTTAGGTGCACTGAAATGTCCAACAACTGGAGTAACCAGTAGATCTCCAGTTGTTGGACAACTATACACTCCACCATTCCTTGGCTATAAGTGAATGCTGTGAGGTGTAGTTTTAAACCATCTGGATAACTACTAGTTACCTATCCCTGTCACAGATCAACAAGAAAAGTTTGCAGATAAATCAGATGAGCTGATACCAGTGCAGAGGCCCATGGGTAGGTAGAAGTTGGGGACGAGAGGCCCATGGGTAGGTAGAAGTTGGGTACAGAAGAGATCCATTGGTAATTGGGGACAGTAGTGGCCCATGGGTAGGTAGAAGTTGGGTAACAGTAGAGGTCCATGGGTTAGGTGAAGTTGGGGGAGTATGGCCCATGGGTAGGTAGAATTTGATGACAATAGAGGCCCATGGGTAGGTGAAGTTGGGGACATAGTGGCCCATGGGTTGGTAGAAGTTGGTGACAGTAGAGGCCCTATGGTAGGTAGAATTTGGTACAGTAGAGGTCCATGGGTTAGGTAGAAGTTGGGGACAGTAGTGGCCCATGGGTAGGTAGAAGTTGATGACAGTAGAGGCCCAGGGGTAGGTAGAAGTGGGGACAGTATGGCCCATGGTTGGTAGAAGTTGGTGACAGTAGAGGCCCATGGGTTGGTAGAAGTTGGTGACAGTAGAGGCCCATGGGTAGGTAGAAGTTGGGGCAGTAGTGGCACATGGGTAGGTAGAAGTTGATAACAGTAGAGGCCATAGGTACGGGTAGT
>JAACNH010004174.1:0-25264 GCA_019447015.1 Hymenochirus boettgeri | reverse complement strand
AGCCGCTTTGATTTTATGGGTCCCCCTGCTGGGATGGTTTTCTTCCTTTCCCCCCTCGTGCGATTTGCAACCACTCTCCTATGTCTCTCTTCCTCTTCCTAGCCCATATCCCGTGACGTGCCATCTGAGGTCCGTGGCGAAGTGCCTCTTATTATCACGGTTAAGGAAACCCCAACCGTTTTCTGATTTTTGGTCATACTTTTTTTCCCCAATGTCGTGGTCTGCGATAGAGGCTTTATTTTCAACCAATCAGAGTTTTCCAGGGAGTGGGGGTTTATTGTTTTTTTTTCTTCCCTTTCTTTTCCTTTTCCCTCTTTTTTTTTTCCCCCCCCCCCCCTTCTCCGGACCTTAGATTGCTGGTGGAATCACCCAAGTCCTCCAAAGGCCCGTTTTTTGCTCCTTAGGGTGCAAGGGCCTTGGAAATGACCTACAAGGGCCCTGATCTTTTTACGGGGGGGTGCGAAGGGTAAAGGGGGTCCGGGTTCGAGTCTTTGTTTTTCTGGGACCCCAAAGGGCTATTGTTAGAGCCGCAGGTTCCTGGCAATTGTAAGTGCCGCAAATGCCACAGATCAGTCGTGGGCGCCGAGGGGGGTACAGGTTCGAAGATGGCTGGACCCCTATAGCCCAAAAGGACATCTTAGGGACCCCGATGGAGGGCTACATCCCCTCCCAGTAGGGGATTTAATTTTGCAAATTTCCTCCCTCTCTCCTTTTTCTTCCCCCCTTTTGTTTACTTCCCCGCCAGCGGCGTGTTTTTTCGGCAGGGGGCCTACGAAGGGGCTGCTGGAAATGCCCCCCACCGTGCCGTCCCCACGGCAGGCTCGCGCGCACCCCCCCCAGCAACCCCTACAAGCCCAGCGGCGGGGGCAGTGGGCTAGCAAGGTCCTGCTGGAAAGGGGTCGCCAGCAGGTGCGCGCACCCCCTCCCAGGGGCAACCCTCACAGCCCCTTGCCCCGCCGCTGGCGGGGAGGGGAAGGCAAGGGCTCCGCTGGGAGGGGTGGACCCTCCAGGGGGGCCCCTAGGAAGCGAGCTTTTTGGGGCTTAGGGGTCCCACAGCTCGAGAGGGGACACCCCTCCCACCCTTTCAGGGCCTTTCGCGGCACTTACAAGTGCCCTCGGCTCTACAAGAGCCCTTTGGGGTACAGGGGTCCGCCGCTCGAACTAGGGACCCCCTTCCCTGGCCTATCAGGGCGCCATTGTTGTTTAGGGAACTTACAAAGTGCCCTTGCAGCCCTAAGAAGGGCTTGGGGCTTAATGGGTCCCGCAGCCGAACCGGGACCCCCCTCACTGGAAAATCTGATTGGTTAAATGTTAAAGCATGTAAACTAAGAATTAAAAAAATTTGCCAATCAGCAAAACGGATTAGGGATTTCGCAAAACTATTAGAAAGAGGTGCACTCCGCCGCGGGAACTCAGATACCATCCACAGTGATGGCTGAAGAAAGAGATGGAGAGGGTGCCTCCACCATTTCCTAGCGGGCCCTTCCCTTCCTCTCTCGCCAGCGGCGGGGAAGGGGGCTTGGAGGGGCGGGCAGCGGGTGGTTGACGACCACCCGCTGCGGCTCCTTCCAGCAGCCCCTCTAGCCTCCTGTTCCATATATTCGCCATATATAAGGCCCAGATAAGGCCGGGGAGGGGGTCGGGTGTGCGAGATGCTGGAACCCCTAAGCCCCAAAAAGCCCTTCTTAGGGCCCCGCATGGAGTGCTCCCCCCCTCCCAGGCAGCCCTTGCCTTAACTCCCCGCCAGCGGCGGGGAAGGGGGCTAGAAGGGGCTGCTGGAAAGCGGGTCCGCAGCAGGTGCGCCACCCCCCAGCCCCAGCAATAGACTCCAAGCACCTGCCCGCCAATGGGGAGGGGGAGGTCAGGCCCGCTGGGAGGGGTGGAGCCTCCCAGCGGGGGGGGCCCTAGAAGGGCTTTTGGGGCTTAGGAGGTCCCACAGCTCGAACCTGGAACCCCCCTCCCGGACTTATATGCGGCATTTGTGGCGAACATATGAGGAAACAGGAGGCTAGGAGGGGCGCTGTGAAAGGGGACGTCCGCCCCAGCTCAGGTAGTCGCAACACACACGCCTGGGCGCCCTCTGCCCGCCGCTGGCGGAGAGAGGACGGGAGTCCCGCTGGGAGGGGGTGGAGGACCACCCTCCTCACACAGTGCTTCTGTCTTTGGCCAATACTGCGATTGGGCATCTGAGGTCCGCGGCGCAGTGCACCTCTTTATATAGTTTCCAGAACACCCGAACCCGTTTTGATTGGTCCATTTTTTTTAATGCTTGAGTTTACAGCTTTACCATTTACCATCAGGTGGGGGGGGGATTTCCAGGGAGGGGGGGTCCCGGATAGAGTAGCGGGACCCCTTAAGTCCAAAGGCCCTTCTTAGGGGCTGCAAGGGCATGGGTAAATGCCACAAGGGCCCTGATAGGGGCCAGGGGAAGGGGGTCCCGGTCTCTAAGCTACGGACACCATCGACCCAAAGGGCTCTGCGTTTGAGCCGCAAGGGCACTTGTAAGTGCTGCAAAGGCCAAGATAAGTCCGGGGAGGGGTTTGGTCCAGGTCCCGAGACTTGCTGAGGACTCCCTAGGCCCAAAACCGGCACTTTCTTAGCGGACCCCGATGGAGGGCAGGGGGCTAAAAGGTGGCTGCTGGAAAGGGGCCCGCAGCAGAGTGCGAATACCCCTCCCCAGCAACCCTTTACATTGATAGCCCTCCCCTGCCCCCCCCGCCTCTGGAGGGGAGGGCGAAGGTAAAGGCCGCTGGGAGGGTGGAGCCCTCCAGCGGGCGGTACAAGAAGGGCCTTTGGGGTTAGGCAGTTCCCCCAGCTGAACCGAGACCCCCCTCCCGGAAAAAATCTGATGGTATCGTAAAGGCATGTAAACCAAGCATTAAACAAATTGAACAATCAGAAACGGATTAGAGTTTTCTGCCAAAACCCTATATAAAGAGGTGCCACTCCGCCGCGGGACCTCGGATGCCATCGCAGTAGACTGGCTGAAGAAAGAGATGGAAGAGGGTGCCTCCACCCCTCCAGCAGGCCCTTCCTTGCCCTCTCTCCGCCAGCGGCGAGGGCAGGGGCTTGGAGGAGCTGTATGGGGAGGGGCGTGCGGAGCGGGGGGGTGCGACCCCTGCGGCGGCCCCTTCCCCGCAGCCCAATCGGATTAGACACTCCTGTTACCATATATTCACAGCATATGTGGGAGTTGCGGGGGTTAGGAGGGCAGTGGGAAGCGGCGGTGGTGGGTGGGCTTATGCCCCGTCCCTGTAGCGGAAACGATGAGAAGGATTTAAGTCCTATGCGGCGATTATGACTAAGCGCAATGGCGCTAAGGCAGTATCGACAGGACGGGGGCTTAAAATTGTAGCCGGACATCGTGGCGCCGATACACATTCGTTCAATGGCGTGGTCTATTAGAAACGACCCCGGTGATAACGCTGTTTTAGCGGCCCCCCCCCCCGCCTGTATCTGATATGTCGGTCGTGTAATTTGGCCGAGCTGCGTACCACCCTTATAATATGCCCCCATATTCTTTGCCTGTGTAAACCTTGTGCTACTGCTACGTCCGACACTCCAAAACCTCAAGGCTACTTTACCTTTGCCCACTAATTTACCGACCATGGGACTCACTGGGCTCCTGGATGTCATTTGTGTTGTGAATGCCTTCTCTAGTGGCAAATAAATATAGAATTGGTGTTGTGATGGATCGTTTCAGAAAAATGGCACATCTCTGCTAACAAATGGCAGGAAGGCAGCTCCTGGTACACAGTAAGTTTAGGAGGAGGCTGATAGTCAGAAGGTTGCAGGATACAGATGGATGTTTCCCCGTCGGCCTGTGGGGCATTGTAGGCTGGAACAGGAGTAAGGTGGGCTGCGGACAGACGGCTGGATTACCGGATACAGGAGGGAGGGAAATGGCTAAGATGACGGGGAGTAGACGGAAACTGACAGGCAATTCGGTGTCATGGAGCCGGCACAAGTAGTACAGGATACTGATGATGTATGTTATTGTTGAATTATGGCAAGGTGGTCTCTGGAGGCAGGCAGTGTATTCACCTGGATACTGGTAAGTTCAGTACAGATACGGTAAGGTTGGTTCTCTGGATGGCAGGCAAACAGGTAGCTTGGGTTCTTCTGGTGTGTCCGTTCCCTTTGTTTCCCGTCAAGGTTCGTGCCCTTTTTTCCTTTGTGCTACCTGCTTTGTAGGTGTCCCTCGGTGCCCGGCCCCCCCTCTCTTGTTTTCTTGGGACTAAAAAAAAAAAGTACTGGCTATGGTAAGTAAGCTACAGGATAAAGGTAGTGGTCTATGGAGGTCAGGCAAGGTAGTCCTGGCTACTGTAAGTTAAGTACAGGGATACAGGTAAGGTGGTTCTGGAGGCAGGTATGGACGTACTGGTATATGGTTAAGGTAAGTACAGGACACAGGTAAGGTGGTTAGTCTGGAGGCAGGCAAACTGGTAAGTATGGATATTGGAAGGTAGTATGGATCAAAGGTAAGATGGTCTCGGAGGCAGGCAAGGTACTCCTGTCACGGGAATGGTAAGGTTAGTGCAGGATATCAGGTTAAGGAGGCAGATCCTAAGGCAGGTGGTAAGGACGCCCAGGGTAGCAAATGCTTACTATTGTTGGGCAGGTCCTGGAGGAGCCGGCTCTTTCAAACCTCGACGCCACACGGCGGGTCGTGCGTGCAGACGTCCCGCGACCCCACCCGCCACCCCCCCGCCGACCCGGACGTGCGAGCGGCGAGACCGGCGGGCAGGTATCAGTGACCGACCCCCCCTTAGGGGGAACCAGGACCCAACGGGCAGGTTCTCTGGAAAAACTTTATTGGTAAAGCTGTGCACCTAGACGAGAGCGTGCACATCGCATGTTAATCCCAGCTCTTTCCTCCAGACCGAAACCTTCCAGTGGACCAATTACTTTTTATTACAAAATATTGAAGAGACCTCCTACAAAAATTATGGAGACAAGATTTTTCGACCTTAATCTTTGTTGACATCAAACAGAAATTGGATAACCGGAGGTAGTTAAGGAAGTGGAATATTGATTCAGAGGCGTTCCTTGCTGGATGAGGAAATGTAAACACCATTAGGAACCTATCCGCATCGCTGGAAGGAACGTGGGCGAAACAGCCACGGGACCGATTTGTATATTTCCAGTGATAGGAAACCCAAGGAACCCCCATAAATTTGGGTCCCAGTTGGAGGAAGGAACCCGTAGGTAATATTGAGCAGAGGAGAGCCAACTTTATCTCCACTGAACTAAGTGGGGGTTTCTACTGTCTCCTAATCTGCTGCCGTCTTTTGTACCCCAAAGCCGATTCGTAGCGCCCAGATTAGCTGTCCTTCTGGGCGCCGGTCATTGGCAGCAGGTACTTTTGTGAAAAAGAAAATCCTGAGGGGAAACATCTAGGATTGTACCAAGACCAACATATAAAAAAGAAGAGTTCCCCAGTAGTAGAAGCGTGAGGTGGAATTGTTATGGGCGAAATCACGGCCCCAAGGCAGGCAGGTCAGCCCCCAATCAGCCTGAGGTATAGAAATGTAACAAACGAAGATATATGTTCAAAGACGGGTATTTGTGCGTTCCGTCGGTTGCGCGCTCCCGGGCCCTCTCCCGGAGATCCATTGGACTGGGTGGTAAGCCGAGTAGAAGGGAATTGTAAAACGTGATGTTCATGGACGAATAAGTTGCCCTCCAAAATTTGGAAACAAATTGAGAACCCTGTCATAGATACAATTTCAGAAGGGAGTCATGAAAGGGAAGATATGGGAAATAAATAGTTGAGCCCAAACTCGTTGGAGGATGGTAGTGTGGGGAGTGGTGGTACAAAATTGGGCCCATTCACTGTCACCCATATAACCGTCTTCTGTTTTTATGGAAGGCAGAACGTTCACAAAAAGTCCATGGATGTAGATGGGGTTTCCACGGTCTGGACGGAATGGGGACGGGGTTGAAGAAGAAACCAGGGGATGGGTTCCTCGAAGGACTTGGATTCAGCACCGCTGGTACAACTTGAACAAAGTCTTTCACATCCTTTATCACTGTGGGACACCAAGGGAACGGGAAAGATATAAAAGTCTTGTGTAACACAGGGATGCCCGGCTTGCTTGCAACAGTGGGTATGAAGAAGGATAGCTTTCCCGAAGTGAAAACAGGAACAAAGATTTTGCCCAGAGGGCCCTGTCGTCAGGGAGGAGCCAGAGTAGTAGTGTGCGGCTTGGATCTGCGGGAGAGGAGATAGAGCGGCGAGATTTCGTGGTTGGAATAATGGAGCCTTTATTTCCTTACTAGTCGGAAGCAACAAATATCTGGACAGGGATCAGCTCTTTCTTGTTTTCAGAACCAGGTTGGTAAGTGAGGACAAGTTGGAATCGGGAAAAGGAATAACGACATAGTGTTATTGACGGGTGATGTAATCTTTTGAGGTCTGGATGTATTCGAGATTATTATGGTTGGTAAGGATGGTTGATAGATAGGTACGATGTGCCTGACAACAGATGAACGCCAACTCCTCGAGGCCAGTTTATGGCAAGAAGTTCCTATATTTCCAAATCAGTAACGCTCGTTGTGTTAGACACTTTTAGAGAAAATGCACAGGGATGGAGTTTCTTTCGGCCCTTGTCTTTGGGACAAGGACGGGCTCCAGCCCCAAGTCGAGGCATCAAATTCGATGTAGAAGGGAAGACTAAGATCTGGATTGGACTAGAATAGGAGCTACAGCAAAGGCCTCATTGAGTCGTTTGAAGGCTTCGAGGGATGCAGGAGTCCATGAATGGGGCCTTACCACATTTACGATGTTTGGCTATATCGGAGATAGGAAGGAAATTATTGAAGAATGAAACCTGAAGAATTGTTGTAGTTAATGGGCGAACCATATGAACCTTTGAATGCTTTGGTTCCCATAGGAAGAGACCAAGAGTCGGAAATGGCCGAAACCGTTAACACGGGTCACATCTGGAACCCTTGAGCAGATACGATGAAGCCTAGGGAGGGTACTTGTGGGACCACTCAAACAGACACTTTCAGTTTGGGAATGTAGGCTATTCGTCCGGACGTTAGAACCCTGTTAACATGGAGGCTCCGGGTCCCTTTTTGGTTGTTCCCTTTTTGGTGTGAGGCAGATCTTGAGAAAAGATTTAAAAGTCCATCCGAGATACACTATACAGAGCACCAAACATATCCCGGAAAATTGTCGGTGACGAATTCTTGGACACATACCGCTCGGAGCATACAAAGGCCAAAGGCATTACGGAGATATTCGTAGTGACCGTCCATAGGATTAAAGGCGGTTTCTTCCATTCGTCACCTTGGCTTATACAGATCAGCTGGTATGCATCCGCGGAAGATCAGTGTCGTAAATATTTTAAGCCCTTTTTATCTGGCAAACAGCTCAGAGTGAGGGGGAGCGGGATACGATTCTTTAAAGTGATACTATAACCCACCGGTAGTCGGATGCAGGGGCGTAAACTCCGTCTTTTTTTCAACAAAAAAGAAACCCAGCTCTTCCAAGCAGGGGAAGTGGCAAGGCCACGTATTGAAAATCCTAGGACAAATGTTCCGTAATGTTACTCTTTCATGGCTAGGGGGAGTTTGAGGGGAGACGTGGGTTGTGCTCCCCGGGGAGCAATAGGTACCAGAAAGAGGTCGATGGGACAATAGTAGAACGGGCGGTGGTGGTGTTGTTAGCTTCTCAGCTGTTTTTTACAGAATACTTCAGAGAATCATGATAGTATTCAGGGACGGTTTTTCTCTGGGGACAATTTATTTTCACAGGTAATGGTTAGAGCAAGATGTGGGTAGAAAAGGCAATTTTTTGAAACAGAGGGGCTCAAGAATTGCGTAATTGCTAGACCAATCTATAACAGGTGTGTAGTATGAGCCATGGAAGTTCGAGGAAGTACGGGGAGAAGAAGGGCTTTGGCAGACAAAGAAATAGATACAGTTCTTGGTGAAATAGGCCAATGCGGAAATAGGACTGCGTAGGTGATTTCGGAAATGAATTTCCGAAGACAACGGGGTTTTATTTGGCATAGCGCAGACTCTAGAATGGGGCGATGCAAGGAAGGAGAGGTATTCAGTCCCCAATTTTGTGCCAATGCTAGGTAGATCGATGAAGTTTCCAGGGCTCACCAGAACGACCAAAGGCTGGAGAACAAAAGTTTACCTTACAGGTGATAGTAGATGGTAGAAGAGTTTCTAGTGGTTCCAAATATTTGGCAGGAGATTAATGTTACCTAGAAGGAGTCTCTTAACTTTAGGTTATGAGTTTCCCGACTTTGGGGTAAATTTCTTACAAAAGTGCCCTTGCCAAGCACCAATAGAGAAAGAGTCCCATTTGGTACGTCTGCGTGATTTCTTCCTCAGGGGATAGATGAGTGCCGCCAATTGGACTCGGCTTTCACCCGAGAGGTATGGTTGTTGCCGAGAAGGCGACTGAGCAGGCCTAGAGAAGGTCCTTAGGGAGGTTGGAACGAGCCGCAGATTCCCGCTGCGGTTCACGGAAGCGGGATCTCAATTTTGATGCATAGTGAAATCAAGTCCTCCAATGGGAAGGTAATTCCCTAGAGACTAATTCGTCCCTTGAGGCTTGGGTCCAGAGAGTCCTGCCAAAAGGCTGCAGTAAGTGCTCATGTTCCAAGAAGTCTCGCCGCAAAGGTACGAAATCAATTGCATTATGACCCACGGGAACGTGACCCTTGGCGGAGGCGCATTAAACGGTGAGGGAGGCGCGAGTTGTCTCTTCCGTGCACGAGCATCGAAGACCCTTTTGCGGCAACTCCATACTCAGGATAGTCAGCAACATTATAGACCCCAGAGGATCGTCTTCTTTCCATAAATCGGCAGCAAGCCAGGCCTAGCGAACATTACCCTCTAACAGGCGACTTCGATGACCCCACCTTTGCCCGATCTGATTTTTGCAAAATGAGATGGTGACGTTCGAACTTGGATTGCACTGATAATGAACCCACGGCAGGCTGGGGCATCACCCATCAAACTGCTGATGGGTGGAGGTATGCGGGGCGGGCTCTTCAAGCACGAGAAGGATTACGGGCCACGAGGCCCCTGGTGTGGCGTAGACCTGAGCAGCGGAAGACAGCTGGGGTCTAGCCGGGACAGCTAGGGAATCTTCATTGCACTGAGCCAACTTGGCCCTGGTGAGTTCTAACAGGTCAGCGTTGGACAAAGCTGAGGGTCTATTCAAAATCGGACATAGCCCACTCTTAGGCCGTTTCCATGGCAGATAGTCCTGAAAACTGGCGACGGGCCGCTTGGTACTCACAGTACGCTTTAGGAGGAGGCTGAAGTCCAGAAGGTGCAGGATATCAGAGGATGCTGGAATTTGTAGGCCGGAAACAGTTAGTAAAGGTGCTGTGGGAATGCGGCGGATACCGGATACAGGAGGGGTAGGTACTGGATACAGATGAGGAGGCGTCGACGGAATTGGATTTTTACAGCAAGGTAGTCACTGGGAGACCGGCAAGGTAGGTCCGGATACTGGCAAGGTAAGTCTGGACACTGGAAGGTGGTCTCTGGTGAGACAGGCAATGGGGGTATAAGTATGGATACTGTAGGTTAGTAAGTAACAGGATACAGGTAAGGTTGGCCTCTCCTATGGAGGCAGGCAAGGTAAAGTACAGGTTACTGGTAAGTGTACAGTACAGGATAAGGGGAAGGTGGTATATGGAGGCGGCCAGGTAAAGTACTGGATACTCGGTAAGGTAGTACAGGATACAGGTAAGATGGTCTCTGGCGAGCAGGCAAGTAGGTAGGTAATGACTGGATATGGTAAGGTAAGGAAAGGTATACAGGTAGGAGCAGGATCCAAGGCAGTGTGCAGTCAGGCGCCAGGTAGGATTGTATGTGCTATACTCGGGCGCGGGTCCTGAGGACGCGGCTTCTCACAACCCGAGCCGCCCGGCCAGGGTTCGCGTCGTGACGTCATGACGGTGTCCGCGACGCCGCAACCGGAAGAAGGCCGAGCGGCGCGCGGACAGGAGAGGCAGGTAAGTCCGTGACAATTCCATTCTCTCCCAAATGATTTCGATCTGTCGATTGTTCAACTTGTATCACTCACATTTTTCACCCTCCACGGTCCTTCCCAGAAAATTGTTTCCGTTATGAAGAGGTACTCAGTTTTTATAGCGAAGTATCTGTACCAGGTCCTCTGTGTTACCCTACTGGAATATCTCTTCAATTTCATCTTGTTCCATCTCATATTTAATGGATGCGTTTTTTAGAATAGAACGTCTTCCAATGAGCCCGATACAGTTCCTCCGTTCGCCATGTGCACCTTTTCCAGAAATGATTGGTCAGACTTTTTTAAACTTTTTTACCCTGGGCGAAATTGCCCACAATTAACATGCTCAAATCCTCTCACAGGGAGGTCATCCTTACCTCTTGTTATGGTCAACCTCATTGGCCCTTCCCCAGGATCTATTCTCACAGATGTCCCTGGGCAACGATTCCCACACAGCCCATATGCTCGCCATTAGAATGCAACTTAATGTAAGTTGAAAAAAGTGTCCGGGTACAGAAAAAATTTTCAGATAAAGACGACGACCTTCACCTCCATTTTCCCTTGGAGACCAAGTATGGCATTCCGCCAAAAACATCCATCTCAAGATCCCTATTCCCCCTAGATGTGGTCCGAGATTCGTTGGTCCTTTTCCTATGAATTGAAATCATCAACCTGTGGCTGTCGTTTGCAACTATTCCTCAGATGAGAATCCCTCATGTCTTTCATGTGTCTCTTTCTGAACAAGTGTGCTTTCAACCCAAGTTTTCTTTCCTCACAATTTTTCCAGCTTCCATTCTAATCAATGGCCAACAGGAGTAGTCTGCATGAGGGGAAAATGATGCCTCTGTTTGAAGGAGAAGTCTATGAAGAAGTATCTTTTACATAGGTTTCTGCCCTCGGCTGTGGAAAAGCGTTGCAGTCATTAAAGATTTCTTTAAACTCATTGTACCCTATAATGTAAGAAACGATCCTGTGTCACCCCCCTATATTGTAACACAACAATGGCAATTTGGAAGAAACACCTTGTACACAGGCAGAGCTTTCTGATCTAAAATGTGATTTCTTTTTTGATATTGAATCTGGCGGCAACAAAAGCAAAGTGTGTAGCTGCAGTGTCCCCAAATTCTTACAGGGATAGTTCTACACCCGTACAAAAAAAAGATCTACATCCACTGGGACACAGATGGCTTGGTTAATTTGATGCAGCATTCAGTTTATTACCTTCTATTATGTGTTTTCACAATGCCTTTTATTCTAACTAAATTAAGGTCTACTCACACACATTCTGCCTGCCACCCCCCACAACAGATCTATTCATTGTGATTTTGTTAACTTGAAAAATTAAAGGGACCGTGTGATCCTATCCGCTGGGCCATCAGATTAGCATTTACATAGTAAAAAAAATTATCCACCTGTGACGAATTACTCAAAAAATGGTGGGCCTACTGTGTCATTATCCATCTTAGCCTGCGTGTTATGGCCCTGTGGGTACGATATAGTTAGGCGCGAAGCAGGATATATTCCTGAGAGTGCCTTAGAAGAGGTGGAGTATATTATACATGGCGTTGTTATTCAATCAACAAAGGCTCCATTATAAAGCAATGTTCGGGGGTTAGTCCTTATCAAGCCCAAATGGACAAGCATGTTTAAATAATTATTTACACCACATCCTTACTAACATTGACAGGTCGCAAGCTCCTTTCTCTTATTACCACGACAGAACAATAACAAATTAACCCGAACACCTAACAAACAATCATTCTGCAGTGAACAGAATTTAAACATGGACCACAAACTTATACATAGAGATAAATATTGTAATCCATGTTAAACCTGCTGGTGTAGGGATTCCAAGTGGGATCCCACACTTCATTTTTTTAATTTGTGTTCTCTTGAGGTTTTTACCTTCCATCATAAGGTATATGTGCCATACCATGGCATCTCAAATGTTTCAAGTCGGGTCCCAAAATCACAAAAGATTTTGGGACGGGCATATTTGGGAATGGGTTAATACTTCATTCCTGAAGAGATGAAACTGTGTTCCACCATCCATGATTCCAATTTCAGTATCCCAATAGAGGAGACCACAAAGGGATATAATGACAGTGTTACATGTAAAAGGTTCCCCTCAAGGGGAACATCTGACAATCTGGGTGTGAAACAAAAGATGTTTAATACTTTTTACCATCCCATAGTTAACGGCAGTCTATCAGGGAACATTCCAATTATTGGTCCGACTAACCAGGGGTCCAATTTCGCTTTTCTTGCAGCTCCTGGCCCTCCAAGTTGGGAACATTTACCAGACTAGACCAAATTGTTTTTTACCCTTAGTAGAAGAAACCCAAAGGTAAATGATTCAAATACTCATGCGTGGAGCGCAGTTCGAACAAACAGAGTGGCCCACGCGTGGAGACAGTTTGCAGGGCACCAGAGGGGACGTCCCAGGAGAGCTCAATAAGATGAAATCCAATGAGACCAAACACGAGAGCAGAGGGAAGGCAAAGGGAACATTAGTAAGGGAAAAGGTCCAGGAGTCTGAACAGCGCCTTGGTCCAGACAGCAAAAACAGAGCGCAGCACCACACACGAAAAGGTCTCAGTCAGACTGCAGCAAGGTGTTGATGGAAAATGAAAAAGGTGGAGGCAAATCCGACAAAGAACCCTTGGAAGCAACATCCAGGTGGTCGCAAACAATCAGAGGGGTAAGAAGCAGAACGTGGTTTTGGTTTTGATTGACATATTAAGGTATTAAAAGGAACATGCGGAAGGATTGTTGAGGGGACACAGGTCCTCCAGCGTACAGGAGTCCAAACTCAGGTTCAAGCAGGAGACTGAGGGTGAATCCCTTCAGAAGATGTCAGAAAACTGCAGAAGGAACGAGAACTTGCTCTACAAGAGATCTAGTGTGGGGGCGCGGCAAAGCGCGCAGTGGTTCAACTGAAGGAGAAAAGAGAGAGATGGAACGGTCATCCACTGCCTGGAGAAGGACACAAATACTCTAACGAACACTGGGCAAGGTGGAGGCGAGAAGCTGAAGACAACAGAAGGACATCCTGCTTTATCGACCGAGACAGGGAGTCTGGACCGATCATCACCACCCATGGAACAGGAAACTGGGTGAAGCTCAAAGCCACGTCACTTATTGGAGAACTCTATCTAATTAACTCATTTTCTGAACCACCCCGATCATGGCGTCACCCTTTAAACTGGGTTACCTGGGGAATCACCAAACAGGAACTTCAAATGAAAAATGAGAGTGTTGAAACGCTCAGATTCAGGCGGGAACGAACACGTACGCGAGAACGAAGCTCAATTAGCGCGATCGAAGGCTGGAGGAAGCAGATTCCACCTGAAGGACCCTTGCAGCAGCCTTCTTCCCGGATGGCAGGAACGTTACCAACCCAACCGCTTCTTCCCTAAGGCCACTCACGTGCGTGCTGGGGTTCCCTGCTCCCTCGCCTTCCGACAGGGCTCGATGTTTCACGCCCGTTGGTAGCTTGTTTCCCAAGGTGGGAAAGTGAGGTGAAACGATATAGCAATGACGTTCACGGCGCCAGATCCCGACGGGTGTCACAGGACGCCCTCTTTCTGTGGTACCAAGGACGATGTCGCCGCGAGGGTCCCGACTGAGATATCGGGGGTCCACAGGTTGCGGGGTCTTGTCGCTTCTTCTCTCTGGTTTCGCTGTAACGCCCGTGCCTTACTCTCCATAAAAAACTTCTACCATATATAATTAGACTATCCACTCGCTGGCTATGTTCCTGTTTAAGAACTGTGCAAGCCCCCCTCCCGGCCTCCACACCCCCCAGTGATGAGGGATCACTTCGACAATACCCCCCACTTCTACAAGACAAATGAGATTTAAATATTGATTTCTCTGCGCGCACAGCAGGGGCGAATCAGGGACGCCTGCCCCGTTTCGCGACTTTTTTTAATTTCCTACTCCATGCTTTTAAGAGTGAAAAAAGTTGAGCGCTTCATCCCCATGTCAACTCTAGTCTTTGAATATCTTACAAATTTTACTCTTCTGGCTTCCTATCCGCCCTAAATTGCACATTCCCTTTCATAATTTTTTCTCTCTTTAACACCGCTCCCTCACTCCTATCCTATCGATCCTTCTAAAATGCTATATGGGATAGCTCTTCTTTGTGTGGAAGAACTGTGACTAATAATAATGTAGTAATTGTTATTATCCGTCTGTTTTCCTAACATAGATTTGGCCTGTAACCCACTCCTTCTCTTATATAAAAACCATACTCCGTAAACTTCAGTTATCGAAATTTAGATCAATTAAGATCAAATTTTTAGTTTGATACAAACCCCTTTAACTTCGTGGAACTGCTGAGGTCCTCTGTGGGGAAAACCCCGCCAGAGGAGACCACATCATCAATGTGTCTCCACCATCCAAACACAAAGCTACCGATAGAGATCATCAGTGAAGCTGTGGCCATCCTCAGCCTGCTCCATAAAGGCATTATCATAGGCAAGGGAAGTTATTTACAAGTAAATTATTAACCAAAACCGACCTTAACATTCTCTAGAAAAAAATTGTATGTTTATTAAGTTATAATCACCATACTTACCTTAAGTAGCCACCTGTCACCTCAGATCCCCGTCCCCTGATGGGAAATCGAGGTGTACAAGATGGCCACTATCTAGGGTGGCCAAGTACCTGCCTCCCAGATTCCCAACTTTACAACTGTCTACAGGTTTAGTGAGGAACGTGACGGTATTTTAATAAAAGTTTAGTCTGCTGTATCAGCGGGCTTAATCATCATCCAACATAACACTGCTCAGTGACAAGACTGAAAAACCCTTCTTAGTGAATCTTGGGCAGAGTGTAACAGCAGTTGGGGTCCTATGGAGTTAGGCACCAACAATGCCTGCTGCACTCCTCCGCAATAAATTAAATTCTGTACATGTAAGACAAATTTTCAAAGAAATTCTCCCTTTGTATCTAAGGCAAGGGATCACATTTTTACTTTCTTAGATACAACAGTCACGGCCAACTTGAAAATCTCTCCTCTGTAATAATCAGTATCCAGGATCCACTATCCCCCCCCCCTCCCTTTATCGGAGGGTTTGACGAGAGATCTTGGAATCCCTTTTCACTCCTTCCTCCAACACCTAACTTCCTATTTTTAGAATATTAGGGGGGGGGGGGGGAATGCTATCCATACACCATTTCATACATTCTATCATCCTTTTGTACCATGTATTTATTACACATAGGTATAAAAGTCCCTGGTTTAAGTCCCAACAGGTCCAGATCATCAAAGTATTACTAGCTTTGTCCTAAATTGTAGGTGAGGCGATGTGAGTTAAAGTGAGCTTTCAGTCTTAATTTCCTGAAGAACCGATAACCGTCCCAATTCCAAAGTAAAAGCATCACACTTAACTAGTGGGAAAAAGTTTAAACCTTTAGACAGTATATTAATTTGTAATTGGCTGAATTCAAAGTAGACAAGTTATACACTACTTGTTCCAGTGGGTTCTGCGTGCCCAAGTGTGGGCCCTTTCTTCCTCAGCCGGTACCGCTGCCACCTCTCTTCCCACGACTCGGAACCCCGTTCATTTCCATGACAAAAGGGGCATCAAATTTCCATGTTGTTTCCCCCTCTCTCTTGCGTCCGAGATATAATTATTTCTATAGAAACAGCTTTTATTGTATAATACAGTCTATCACCATATTCAAATAATAGCACGTCAGGGATAACCCATTTCTCATGCACTACAATTAACCTTATTTTACCATATAATGTGTCCTAAAAGAAGAAATTACAACAATTTAAACAGTAGTAACAAGGATATGGATACAACACACATTACATAGTGACATCCTGTGGCCGACTGGGTAAGTGCATACAACAACATGATATGATGTTCTCATTTCACCTGTTCCAAAACCATGTATTTAAATTGATCGCTTTATGTCCTATTTCACAAAATATTTGGGAACTGAGAGAGTGTATCTTTTAATTGAAATTGAGGATTTATGTTATATCATGCGTTGTTTGGCCCTCTGGATGGTTTTTCACCCACATAGATACAACCCACAGGGCAAACCAGCGCATACACAAAACAAATGAGAATCACAGGTAAGCATCACCTAATCCTGGACTTCTGTCCCCGTTGTGGGATGTAGAAATGTTTTTCTTTGAAAAACCTGAGGGCAGAAAATACAGTAAGGCACAGAAACACGCCCTCTTTTTCCTACCAACCATTGCTTTTCCTCAAATACTCTCACACTCATGATTGTTTTTCATGTGTGTTCCTATAGTTTTACCACACCTGTAGATTAAGGGTAAGTTAGTGAATTCTCCAATATTGGGACATGCATGCTTCAGCATACGGCCAATGCCGTTTAATGATTTTTACAACTTCTTGACTACCGGGATCAAAGTTGGTTACAAAAGTGGTCCTTTCCCCTTTCTTGTGTCTAATCCAGTTCTCCCTCCTCCCTGGGAAACCCTTTGTTGTGGCCCTCAAAATGGAAGTGGGATAGCCCCTATCCTTAAATCTCTGGCACATCATCCCCATTTTGTATATTTTGGACATTTGATCCTGTACCAATCTGTCAACTCTCTTGAGTTGGCTAAAGGAATCACATATATAGTGGAAGCCCCCCTGGACCATCTTGTTGCCCCCTTCCCAATTTGTTTTCCCCGCTTCCCCCCTCCACTTTTATTATGTTACTTTAGTTGTCCTCTCCCATTCCAGCAACAAATCCAATCTTAATTAATTGTGGAGCTAATGGGGTTACATATATGTAAAATTCACACAGTAATTTATACATTAATATATTTAATATAAAGGGGAAAGCCGTAAAAACGTAAAATTATATAAGTTTTGAGTGACAGGTAGGAAAGTATATAGAGGTATACGTAAGGATGGCTGTTGGTGGCACAGCGCTTGCATTATGGAATATATGTCGGAAAATTAAGTTATTAAAGCTTCCACCAACCACTTGTTGTGTTTATAGATTATTAGTATAATGTATCTTTGTTACTTATACTACATTTGTGTTTGTTAAGGGGGAGAGTAGAGAAAGAAAAAATCACATTAATATCTGTTGGCACAATGCGATGGGGACCGCACCACAGTATCAGGGTAGAACTAGAAAGTACATCTGCCTTAAATCCTGTCTTCTTAATAGTACACTATGCCACCCTTATGCCTTGATTTTCTTTTTCCATTTCTGGTTCTCTGTCCATTCCTTAACACTTTATTTTCCTGCTTTTCCTCTAGTTTCTGTCCTTTTACTTTCCTTTTCCTCTGTTTCTGTTCTTTCTTTTCCTCTTGTTACTTTTAATTTATTTCTTTCTTTTTTTTCCTCATCATTCTTCCTCTGACTTCGTTATTTCTTATCTTCACACCTTTTTGTGCCCTTTCCATTTGTATATTTTTCTCCACCAATTACAGTGGGGTCCATTATCACTATTTACAGTGCAGACCCATTATCACTAATTACAGTGCGGACCCATTATCACAAATTACGTGCTGGTCTATTATCACTAATTACAGTACGGATCCATTATCACTAGTACAGTGTAGTGTAGGTCCATTATCCATAATTACAGTGCTGGTCCATTATCACTAACTACAGTGCAATCCATATCACTAATTACAGTGTGGATCATTAAAACTAATACAGTGCAAACCCATTATCACTAATTAAAAGTGCAGGCCTATATCCTTATTCAGTCTGGTCCATTATCACTTATTACAGTTCTGGTCCATTATCACTTATTTACACATGCTGGTCCATTATCACTAATTACAGTGAGACCCATTATCACTAATTACAATGTGGGTCCATTATCACTAATTGCAGTGAGGCCCATTATCACAATTAAGTGCGGGTCCATTATCACTATTACGGTGCGGACATTTATTACTAATTATAGTGCTGGTCCATTATCACTAATTACAGTGTGGGCCCATATCATTCAGTGCAAGTCATAATCACTATTTACGGTGCAGGTCCATTATCACTTATTACAGTTGCAGGTCCATTATCCCTAATTACATTGAGGACCCTTATGAACTTATTCCGGTGGGTCCATTATCACTAATTACAGTGAGGACCTGTTATCAACTAATTACATTGCAGGTCCATTTTCACAATTACAGTGTGGTCCCATTATCACTAATCACGGTGAGGACCCATTTCCACTATTACAGTGCAGGTCCATTATCACTAATAACAGTGCTGATCCATTATCATTATTACAGTACTGTTCCTTATCACTAGTTACCAGTGCTGATCCATTATCCAAATTACAGTGTGACCCATATCACTAATTACAGTGCTGATCCTTATCACTAATTATAGTGTGGGGCCCATTTTCATATTAATTACAGTGCAGTGCAGGTTGATTATCACTAATTACAGTGTGGGCCCATTATCATATTAAAGTGCAGTTCTATATCATCTAATTACAGTGAGGAGCCATTATCACTAATGACAGTACAGGTTCATTATAACTAATAAGTGTGGATCCATTATCACGTATACAGTACTGGTCTCTTATCACTAGTTACAATGCTGTCATTATCACTAACGCAGTGAGGACCCCTTTCACTAATTACAGTGTATGTCCATTATTACTAATTATAGGAGAGTACCCATTATCTCAAATTACAGTGCAGGCCATTATTACTAATTACAGTGTAGGTTCCATTATCACTAATTAAAGTGAGGACCCATTATCACAATTACAGTGCGGGTCCTATTACTAATTACGTGCAGACCCATTATCACTAATTACAGTGATGGTCATTACCACTAATTACAGTGGGGCCAATTATCACTATTACAGTGAGGACCCATTATCAACTAGTTACAGGCTGGTCCATTATCGCTATTACAGTGCTGGTTCATTATCACTAATTACAGGCAAACTCCATTATCACTAGTTACAGTCCCGGTCCATTATCCTAATTACAGTATGATCCATTATCACTAATTACAGTACAGGTCCATTATCATAATTACAGTGCAGGTTCATTATCACTAATTAGTGCTGGCCGTTATCACTAATTACAGTGCAGGTCCATTATCACTAATTAACAATGCTGGCCCTTATACACTAATAACAATAGGACCCTTATCACTATTTAACGTCGCAGGACAATTATCACAAATTAACAGTGCGGGTCCATTGTACTAATTACATTGCGAACAGTATCATAATCAGTGCTGGCCCATTTCACTAATTACAGTGTGGGCCCATATCACTAATTACAGTGCGGCCCATTACCACTAATTACAGTGAGGACCGTTATCGCTAGTTCAGTGCTGGTCCATTATCACTAATTACGTGTGGTCCATTATCACTATTACATGTCAGACTCATTATCACTAGTTACAGGCCGGTCCATATCACTAATTACAGTATGGATCATTATCACTAATTACAGTACAGGTCCATTATCCATAATTACAGTGCAGGTTCATTATCAATAATTAGGCTGGTCCGTTATCACTAATTACAGTGAGGTCCATTATCACTAATTCAATGCTGGCCCATTATCACAATTACAGGGAGACCCATTCTCACTAATTACATTGCGAACCCATTATCATATTAACAGTGAGGACCCATATCACCAATTACAGTGCAGGTCCATTATCACTAATTACAGTGCTGGTCCATTACCACTAATTACAGTGGCTGGTCCTTATCACTAATTACAGTGCTGGTCCATTATCACTAATTACAGTGCAGGTCCATTATCACTAATGTACAGTGCGGTTCATTATTACTTATTACAGTGAGGACCCATTATCACTAGTTACAGCGCTGGTCCATTATCACTAATTACAGTGCAGGTCCATTACTTATTACAGTGCTGGTCCATTATCACTCAATTACAGTGCAGGTCCATATTACTATACAGTGAGGACCATTATCACTAATAGTGCTGGTCCATTATCACTAATTACAGTGCGGTCCATTATTACTTACTACAGTGGAGGACCATTATCATAATTACAGTGCTGGTCCCATATCACTAATTGCAGTGCAGGTTATATTACTTATTACAGTGAGGGACCCTTATCACTATTACACAGCCTGGTCCATTTCACTAATTACAGTGCAGGTCCATTACTTATTATAGTGCTGGTCCATTATCACTAATTACGTGCAGTCCATTTTATTATTACAGCGAGGAGCCATCATCACTAATTAGTGCTGGGTCATTATCCCTAATTACAGTGCAGGTCCATTATTACTTGTTACAGTGAGGACCCATATATTCACTAATTACAGTGCAGGTCCATATCATCTAATTACAGTGCAGGTTCATTATACTTATTACAGTGAGGACCATTATCACTAGTTACAGCGCTGGTCCATTATCACTAATACAGTGCAGGTTCATTACTTATTACAGTGCTGGTCCATATCACTATTACAGTGCAGAGGTCCATTATTACTTATTACAGTGAGGACCCATTATCACTAATTAGTGCTGGTCCATTATCACTAATTACAGTTGCAGATCCATTATTACTTATTACAGTGAGGACCCATTATCACTAATTACAGTGCTGGTCCATTATCACTAATTGCAGTGCTGGTCCTTACATATTACAGTGCTGTTCATTATCACTAATTACAGTGCAGGTCCATTATTACTTTATTACAGCGAGGACCCATTATCACTAATTAGTGCTGGTCCATTATCACTAATTAACGTGCAGGTCCATTATTACTTATTACAGTGAGGACCCATTATCACTGAATTACAGCGCTGGTCCATTATCACTAATTGCAGTGCTGTCCGTATCACTATTACAGTGCTGCGTCCATTATCACTAGTTACATTGCTGGTCCATTATCACTAATTACAGTGCTGGTCCATTATCACTAATAACAGTGAGGACCATTATCAACTAGTTACAGTGCTCATCCATTAGTCACTAATTACAGTTGCGGGTCCATTATTCATTACAGTGCAGGTCCATTATTACTAATTACAGTGGGACCCATTATCACTAATTACAGTGCTGGTCCATTATCACTAATTACAGTGCAAGGTCCATTCTTACTTATTACAGTGTGGTCCATTATCACTAATTACAGTGCTGGTCCATTATCACTAATTACATGCAGGTCCTTATTACTTATGTACAGCGAGGACCCATTATCACTAATTAGTGCTGGTCATTATCACTAATCACAGTGCAGGTCCATTAACTTATTACAGCGAGGACCCATTATCACTACTTACGTGCTGGTCCTTATCACTAATTGCAGTGCTGGTCCATTATCAATATACGTGCTGGGCAATTATCACTATTACAGTGCTGCCATTTATCACTAGTTACAGTGCTGGTGCATTATCACTAATTACAGTGCTGGTCCATTATTACTTATTACAGTGAGGACCCATTATCACTAATTCCAGTGCTGGTCCATTATCACTAATAACAGTGAGGACCCAGTATCACTAGTTACAGTGCTCATCCATTATCACTAATTACAGTGCAGGTCCATTATCATTACAGTGCAGGTCATTTTACAGTGAGGACCCATTATCACTATTACAGGGCTGGCCCATTATCACTAATTACAGTGCAGGTCCATTATTACAGTGCTGGTCCATTATCACTATTACAGTGCTGGTCCATTATCACTAATTACAGTGCTGGTTCATTATCAATAATTACGTGCTGGTCCCTATTCATTTACAGTGCTGGTCCATTATCACTATTACAGGCTTGGTCCATTATCACTAATACAAGTGCAGGTCCATTATCACTAATTACAGTGCAGTTCATTGTTAACTTATTACAGTGAGGACCCATTATCACTAGTTATAGCGTGGTCCATTATCACTAATTGCAGTGCTGGCCTTACTTATTACCAGTGCTGGTCCATACTCACTAATACAGTGCAGGTCCTATTATTACTTATTCAGTGAGACCCATTATCACTAATTAGTGCTGTCCATTATCACTAATTACAGTGCAGGTCCATTATTACTTATTACAGTGAGGACCCATTATCACTAATAACAGTGCTGGTCCATTATCACTAATTGCAGTGCTGGTTCATTACTTATTACAGTGCCTGGTCCATTATCACGTAATTACAGTTGCAGGTCCATTACTATATTTTTACAGTGAGGACCCATTACAAGTAATTAGTGCTGTTCCATTATAACACTAATTACAGTGAGGTCCATTATTACCTATTACAGTGAGGACCATTATCACTAATTACAGTGCTGTCCATTATCACTAATTGCAGTGCTGGTCCTTACATAATTGAGTGCTGGCCATTATCATAGACAGGCTGGTCCATTATCTACTATTACAGTGCTGGTCCATTATCACTAAATAAACAGTGAGGACCCATTATCACTAGTTACAGTGCTCGTCCATTTCACAACTAATACAGTGCAGGTCATTATTACTTATTACAGTGAGGACACATTATCACTAATTACAGTGCTGGGCCATTATCACAATTACAGTGCAGGTCCATTATATTACCAGTGAGGACCCATTTCACAGTTACAGTGCTGGTCCATATCCACTAATTAAGGAGGTCCATTATTACTTATTACAGTGAGGACCCATTATCCTAATTACAGTGCTGGTCATTATCACTATTACAGTGCTGCGTCCATTATCACTAATTACAGTGCAGGTCCATTATCACTAATACAGTGCAGGTCCATTATCACTAATTACAGTGCAGGTCATTATCACTAATTACATGCAGTCTTATCATAATACAGTGAGGACCCATTATCACTAGCTACAGCGCTGGTCCATTACACTATTACGTGCTGGTCACATACTATTACAGTGCTGGTCCATTACTATTAACAGTGCTGGCCCATTATAACACCAATTACAGTGCAGGTCCATTATTACTTATTACAGTGAGGACCCATTATCACTAATTAGTGCTGGTCCATTATCACTAATTACAGGCAGGTCCATTATTACTTATTACAGTGAGGACCCATTATCACTAATTAGGTGCTGGTCCATTATCACTAATTGCAGTGCGGTCCATTACTTATTACAGTGCTGTCCATTATCCCTAACTACAGTGCAGGTCCATATTACTTATTACAGCGAGGACCCATTATCACTAATTAGTGCTGGTCCATTATCACTAATTACAGTGCAGGTCCATTATTACTTATTACAGTGAGGACCATTATCACTAATTACAGTGCAGGTTCATTATCACTAATTACAGTGAGACCCATTATCACTAGTTACAGCGCTGGTCCATTATCACAATTACAGGTGGTCATACTTATTACAGTGCGGTCATTATCACTAATTTACAGTGCAGGTCCATTATTACTTATTACAGTGAGGACCCTTATCACTAATTAGGGCTGGTCCATATCACTAATTAAGTGCAGTCCATTAATTACTTATTACAGTGAGGACCCATTATCACTAATTAGTGCTGGTCCATTATCCACTAATACCAGTGCAGGTCCATTATTACTTATTACAGTGAGGACCCATTATGACTATTACCGTGCTGGTCCATTATCAACTAATTGCAGTGCTGGTCATTACTTATTACGTGCTGGTCCATTATCACTAATTACAGTGCAGGTCCATACTACTTATTACAGTGAGGACCCATTATCACTAATTAGTGCTGGTCTATTATCACTAATTACAGTGCAGGTCCATTATTACTTATTACAGTGAGGACCCATTATCACTAAACAGTGCTGGTCCATTATCCTAAATGCAGTGCTGGTCCATTATCACTAATTGCAGTGCTGGTCCATTATCACTAATTACCGTGCTGGTCCATTATCACTAGTTACAGTGTGCTGGTCCATTATCACTAATTACAGTGCTGGTCCATTATCACTAATACAGTGAGGACCATTCATCACTAGTTACAGTGCTCGTCCATTTATCATTAATTACAGTGCTGGTCCATTATCACTAATTACAAGTGCTGGTTCCATTATCACTAATTACAGTGCTGGGCCATTATCACTAATTACAGTGCAGGTCCATTATTACTTATTACAGTGAGGACCCATTATCACTAGTTACAGTGCTGGTCCATTATCACTAATTACAGTGAGGACCATTATTACTTATTACAGTGAGGACCCATTATCACTAAATACAGCGAGGACCTTATCACTAATTACAGTGCTGGTCCATTATCACTAATTACAGTGCTGGTCCATTATCACTATTACAGTGCAGGTTCATTATCACTAAATTACAGTGAGGACCCATTATCACTAGCTACAGGCTGGTCCATTATCACTCTTACAGTGCTGGTCCATTACTTATTACAGTGCTGGTCCATTACTATTACAGTGCTGGTCCATTATCACTAATTACAGTGCAGGTCCATATTACTTATTACAGCGAGGACCCATTATCACTATTAGTGCTGGTCCATTATCTCACTAATTACAGTGCAGGCCATTATTACTCTATTACAGTGAGGACCCATTATCAAAATTACGGTGCTGGTCCATTATCACTAATTGCAGTGCTGGTCCATTACTTATTACAGTGAGGACCCATTATCACTAATTACAGTGCAGGTTCATTATCACTAATTACAGTGAGGACCCATTATCACTAGTTTACAGCGCTGGTCCATTATCACTAATTACAGTGCTGGTCCATTACTTATTACAGTGCTGTCCATTATCACTAATTACAGTGCGGTCCTTATTACTTATTACAGTGAGGACCCATTATCACTAATTAGTGCTGGTCCATTATCACTAATTACAGTGCAGGTCCATTATTACAGTGAGGACCCATCTCACTAACTTACGGTGCTGGTCCATTATCACTAATTGCAGTGCTGGTCCATTACTTTTACAGTGCTGGTCCATTATCACTAATTACAGTGAGGCCATTATTACTTATACAGCGAGGACCCAATTATCAACTAATTAGTGTTGGTCCATTATCACTAATACAACAGTGCAGGTCCATTATTACTTATTACAGTGAGGACCATTATCACTAATTACAGTGAGGACCCATTATACTAGTTAAGTGCAGGTCCATTATCACTAATTACAGTGTTGGTCATTATTACTAATTACAGTCAGATCATTAATCCACTTAATTACAGTGAGGACCCATTATCACTAATTACAGTGCAGGTCCATTATCACTAGTTACAGTGCTGGTCCATTATCACTAATTACAGTGCAGGTCCATTATTACTAATTACAGTGAGGACCCATTATCACTAGTTACAGTGCAGGTCCA
>JAACNH010004173.1:0-25268 GCA_019447015.1 Hymenochirus boettgeri | reverse complement strand
ATCTATCTATTTGTGTCTATCTATCTATTTATTTGTGTCTATCTATCACACATCTATTTGGGTTTGACTATCTATCTATCTATTTGTGTCTATCTATTTATTTGTGTCTATCTATCACACATCTATTTGTGTCTATCTATTTATGTCTGTCTATCAATCTATCTATCTAGTTGTGTCTATCTATCTATCTTTTATCTATCTTTTATCTATCTATCTATCTATCTATTTGTGTCTATCTATGTATTTATTTGTGTCTATCACACATCTATTTGTGTCTATCTATTTGTGTCTGACTATCTATTTGGATCTATCTATCTATTTATCTAGCTATCTATTTATTTGTGTCTATCTATTTTTGTCTATCTGTGTCAATCTATCTGTGTCTATCTATCTATCTATCTATCTATCTATCTATCTATCTATCTATCTATCGGTCTGTCTGTCTGTCCATCTATCTATCTATCTATCTATCTGTGTCTATCTATCTATCTATCTATCTATCTATCTATCATCTATCTACCTATCTATCTACCACACATATATCTATCTATCTATTGCATCTATCGTATCTATCTATCTATTTACCTATCTATCATCTATCTATCTATATATCTGTCTGTCTATCTATCTATCTATCTATCTACCTACCTACCTACCTACCTACCTATCTATCTCTCTATCTATCATCTATCTATCTATCTATCTGTCTGTCTGTCTATCTATCTATCTATCTATCTATCTACCTACCTACCTATCATCTATCTATCTGTCTGTCTGGCTGTCTATCTATCTATCTATCTATCTACCTACCTACCTATCTATCTCTCTATCATCTATCTATCTGTCTATCTATCTATCTATCTATCTATCTATCTATCTCTCTATCATCTATCTATCTATCTGTCTGTCTGGCTGTCTATCTATCTATCTATCAATGAAAGGTCCATCCCAGAGGATGTTGCAGGTAAGTTGATTAGACGGCCTGATACAGTGTATGATTGCATAAACTCCATTTTATTATAAATATGAAGGGAAGTTAAACTCCGCATTTAAATTAATACTTTGATTAAACAGATATTTATGCTCTCTTTGCATAAATGGTTTTCTCTGTTATTATTTTGTTTCACTGAATCACAAAACACATTGAACAAAACTAAATTTAAATTAATGCAAAGGACATTCCCAAGCAATCCTAGTTCCTACTGCGTGCTTGGTCATATAAAGTAAAGCAGTGCCCCATTTTAACTGGCGATCAGAATTAGAATTTCCCTTACATAATTTGAGCACAAGAACAATTATTCAGAAGAAGGAAGTAATACGTTCCGAGGGAGCCGCACGTTGAACTGGTTGTGGCTTTGTGGTTCGGCATGGTTTGTCAATGGCATGGCTAAAATGTTACAATTTTGAACTATCAAATAGGTATTAAACACTTCCTCAGACAGTCATTATTGGCTGCTGCAGCTGAACTGTTAATCCACCTGCTGACACAAGAAGGAGCCTCAGAGGACCAATAGGCAGCAAATATACATATATGTTTGTGAAGTTTTTCGCATGGTTTTAAACTGAATGTACTATCACACGGTTTTTTTTATACACTTTTTCCTTATTTTGTTTATATTATGTCTATGTGTGTTTTTTGCTACTTCAATCCCTTCCCCTTTAAGAGGCGGATTTTTTCAATCAGGTGTTTCAATTGCACCTTCTCTATTTAAACCGTGTTGTAACTTTTAACATGTGTCTCTGACGAAGTGCCATGATCAGGCACGAAACGTGTTAGACATGTATCTTTTGTATAGCCATATGTGTTAAATAAAGAAGCTTTTTATCCACTGATTCCCTCCTCGTGCGAGATTGATTCCCAGGACCGCTGCAGCCCGCTTGTTTCCGTTTTGCACCGTGGTTATTTGGACCTTGCGAGGGGTCTGGGGCAGTCAGCACCCGGACCAAAGGCTTGGACTGGTGAGACCTTTTTTAAGAAACCTTGCATTGTGTTTAAACGTTTATCTCTCTCTGACATCTACACACCCAGCGTCTGGGTCCGGGGAGTGTCCACCCGACCCACCCCGTTACTGTGTGTAAGTCTCTATTATTTTCACAGATCAGCCATTTTAGTCCCTACTTTCCATCATGGTTTAACATGTTCATGATTAATTAATATTTGGACTTTTCTGGTGTGATCGCATACTCTGTGTGATTAGATTTTCAGAGCCTCCTGCGTCCGGCACGCTCTAATCACCCCGTTTTTTCTTATCAATAGGCAGCAAGGAATGATAGTGCTGTGCACTATGGGAGCGTTTTGATTGGTTCCACTGAGGACTTCCACTGAATTCCTTCCTTGACTAGGACTCTCTTAAGAAGCAAAAGTGGAGTTAAAGCAACTTCAAGGTACCATGTAATTGGAGTCATTCATACATACTGGGTCAAACGTTTCACTCTGCCTCATGGTAATGTGGCCTCGCCCAAAAGTGTGCGCAATGTCTGGCGTTGAATCCCCTTTAAAGTCTCAAAATAATGAAGATCACACACAAAGTCTGTGCTTGAATGTTACTAATATACCAACAAAAATACACAAACACTACCTGTGCTAAACCACTGCCTGTGTAAAAGTAGCCTTACTGTCTAGCAATGCCAAACAGAAGAAAATCTTCCCCACTGACAGTAAATAAATAATAATTTCTTATGGAATTTACTTCAAATTCCATTTTAATAAACATATTAATATTTTCCATAGACTATTAAGTAGCTACTTTTATCATATTATCTTTCTGTTGTCTATGATTGTTCAAAAACAAGTTTTGAATTTGGAAAGGGAGGGTCATTGTAACTTACTCTTGCACATTTAGTTCTGAGTAACTTTCCTTCTTACTAATAGGATAAATTTTTCACCAGGCCAGGCACAATAACCTTTGGTTAAACTATTTGTTTCTCCCTGGATAGCTTATTTCAAAGTTCTAGCTTTTCCCTCTTGGGAATTTCTTTCCTGAGCCCATGTAGACAGGCCCCACTTGGAGAGAGTTGTTTGGGTTTCGAAAGATTTAACTTGCAGAGTGAGTTTTCTTACAATAACATCAGATTTGTAGCTCACTGTAGATGAAGCTGACCCCATGACTCCTGCTGGTGTTATCTGTCGGAAACACAATGCTGGGACACATCCTTTCTCCAATACAACAGCAATATGGAGCTCTACTTGCAGGTTCTTGCAGGAAAATACTCAGCAGCTTGCCTCATTCCTCTTGTCTAATTGAAGGGCAGAAGACAGAGCTCAATCACAGCAGAGAGAGAACTAAGAAGATAATCTCAATAGCAACCCACAAAAATGAATCATACACTTTTGGAATTTAGTCGCAAAGTGACGATGAAGGTTTTTGAAGCTAAAGAGCCACCACTGCTACAATGGTCTTAAGAAGAACGAAACCAATAAGTATTATGTTTGGGGGAAATAAAGGATGATAATCCAGGATAGCTGCCTCAAACTTTCCAAATGTTACTAACTTTGGTATCCTGTAGACTTTTTTGGAGGGCAAAAGTGAGGGCAGAGCTAACCCTACCCTATGCTCGGATCCAGAGATAAAATTTTAAGAAATAATCGGAGAGATTCAGTATGTGCCGTTTCTTAGCTTTCGCTATTCCTTGATACAATATGAGATGTAAATGAGATTACATCTGGTATTACATCATTGGATCGCGTAAAGGTAAGACGTGCTGGATTAAAGTCCCGTACAGAACCCCGTAACTTAACGAAAGGGGGTTTGTATCAGTAGCACAGCGCTATTTCCAAAAAACATTTAGAAATGGTGCTGTGCCCTAAAATTGTGTGTAAAACACACTTTAACCCGATGGTTAACTTTGGGTTAACGGGCTTTACAGGACTTTGGCCATATTGAATCGCCCTGATTGATTTTCATTAAAAAATGTCTTTTTTGGGTTAAGCTCTCTTTTGGATCAGTGCTATAGCGCCATTTTCTGACTGAACTAATGAAAAACCCACCACATACCCCATGTACTTTTGGTAAGCATAAGTTAGCGCTGGCCACGGCATTTGAAACTTTTTTAAAAAAGCGTAGCCTAACGCACTACAAGTACAACGCCTTTTGAATGAAGGTGTACGTGGCTATGTAGTAACAGAAAGTATTTCTTACCTACCAGCATCCCATGATGCAGTAAGTCTCACAAAAGTGTTTTAAGCATCGCGGTCAGGTAAAACGTAGATTTTAACTACATCGGCCCATTAATGTTTAGAGAGATACTAAAAAGCACTGTAAATATCCCCCCCCAGTACGCTGTTCAGATTTCCTCCTATTCTCACAAGCATTGCATTGTATTTGATCTGTTTTTGAAAATTTTTATTTGATTTTCCAATTGCCACCCTTTTGTACCTCTGGAGGCTTAAAAACGTCCAGATGAACCCTGCTAGGTGTGACTTCCCATTGAACAGATCTCCACAAAGAGACAAAGATCAAGAAATTCAATTCAATTCAAAATTCCTCGCACGCAAAGCATTTTTTAGAAAAACAAATTGCTGTATTTTCCCAAAGCAAATCTTGATTGTTCCTATTGTAAACCAATGCTGGCCATCTTCCTCTTCCATCTCCTTACCTGCTGATTCCCTGGCCGGATTACACTTTATAGTCCTATCCACCTGTAACATTGGCCGTAAAGTTCATTGGGAATCCATTCTGGGAGCATTGCAAGTACGTTGTATACACCTTAAGACCTTAGTATCCCGGCGTTATCGTTAATAACGAACGTAACAATCGTTATTTTACTATAATCATCTTTATTTTTATTTGTAAATGTTTCTGGGGGGTTTGTTAATGCAGTGTGTGTGTGTATGTGAAGCTCTAAAAGATAGGTACAGGAAGGAAGCAAACAGGTCCTGTGGTTTCCGGACAAAAGGTCTCAATTGAAATGGGGATTTTTTGAAACGGAGTCAATTGGTATTTTACAGCACTGCTCATCATTTTACACAGCTCAAGGGGGGGGGGGGGATAGTCCCCTTGGAACTGTTTATTGTGGTTATTGATGTCTATGCGGTTCATTTCCCAGAGCTGCTGGGCAGTTTATTAATATCGGTTAGTGCGACTTTAATCCATCTTAGCGAAGGATGCTTGGGTTTCTTTGTAGACCACTGCGCATTCAGTGCTCGCATTTAATATTGCGTTTGCACTACATGTTTATGGCCTGATTTTAATGCCAGCTAATAGTTGGTGTCTATAGCGAAACCCGCACATCCGTCGCTAAGATAGAGTTAAACTCGCACTATCCACTGAATCACTTTCAGGATTAACTAACAGTCATGATTATGAATCTCGTTCGGGGGATTTAGTCAGAGCGATAGGGCTCTGGTTATATCTCACCTTATATGTTGGGGTTTTTGTTTTTTCAATATCAGATTTGCCCTATAGGATGCCATTGTTTTAGGCCAACATATCATTCCAATTTTATAAAAGTGACTTAGAAAAGTTTTCAGTGAGGAGAACGTATTTTTTTGCTGTTTTATTGGGCAGTTTTATTTTATGCTATGATATATAGAGTAGACTCACCTCACACGTACGGTATAATGACTGAACTAAACCTCTCTATACTATACAGCTTTCTTTCCTTCAGGCCCCCCTTTACCTCCCGAACATAAAATGTTACAATAGGAGAATTCACGAGACAAATGTTAACGTGTGGTAGTCCCATACCATCCATGGCTTGATTGTTCAATGGCAGTAAGACTAAAGGTACCATACAATAGTTAGATAAAAGCTGAGTGGGTGTCTGGAAGTCACGGGAACTTAAAGGGACAGTTCATGGGAAATTATCGATATTTGTTAAATTGTTAGTTTGTGTAATGCCTCTTAGTTATTCTACATATCTCCTCCAATTTTGAAAAATCAGTTGATTTCATCCCTTTGCTGTTCCCTGTGATGACATTAGTGAGCTGACATTTCAGGTTCTGTAACGTTCCTTCTTCTTCCCAGGATGACCACTTCCTTGAATGTCCTAACAGAATTTCTACTGATTGGCTTGTTGGTGGTCAATCATCTCCAGATCTCTACTGAGCAACTGAATCAACCCAGGCCTGGGTCAAGGGCAAGAGCATAACAGTCTATTAGGGGTCCTGCACAGAAGGTCGTATTTTTGTTGCATTTATTTATACACAGACACAATGCTGAAGGGCAGATTAAGTCATTAGGATGGAAAAATACTGCTCTTTTTTCTGAAAAGCATATGTATTTGCACTGAACTTCCCCTTTAAGCAGGTAAAATAGTATGGGCCATATGCTGCCCTTACTCGATTGAGACATTTAGTAGATTGGCATTTAATTCTTGATTCTATTTAACGCCTCAAGACATAATAAACTGCTGGTTATTACCTTCATTTTGCGATCGGCTTGATTTTGTTTGTAGGAAAGTTTGGAAAGTCACGTATGTACACCATAAGGCATGGTACTCACAGCCTGACTTTGGCCCAATATATTAAATTGTTCAGACTGACCAATTCTGTACACAATTTACCAGTGATTTATCATGTCTATAAATAACTGTCTGAACGAAATAGGGGGCGGGGCATTTGATTTGAATTGACTGAAATATCTAAATAAGGAAGCATGTTTTGGGGGTTTTTTTCTTTCTTTTTTTTTGTTCTGTTCTCTATTTTAGTAATATTGATCTGTAAAAATAGAAGGTGAATTAGAGTTTCGGTGAAACCCTGGGGATCATTAGAAATAAGATTACAGGAGCCCACCAGCCTATTATAGAATGTACAGTGAGATTATTAAATGTGTATTAGATGGTTAGCGTTTCCATTAAGTTATACTAAGAAAATACAATATGTACATTAAGGGCATGTCCACCTCCAAAACTAAAATTTAACCCACCACTGGCCCACTGTGAAGCTTAAAAAAATCCTTACGTTAAATCTCTGCTCCTTATGGTTCCCCCCAGTTTTTTAATACTATTTGCGACGCCATCTATCTATCATCTATCTACCTATCTATCTATCTACCTATCTACCACACATATATCTATCTATCTATTGTATCTATCGTATCTATCTATCTATCTAAGCTTGGCATGTGCGGCCCCTTAGCCTTTTCTGCTCTTCTACATAGGGCCTCTTCTGGCGACAGGAGAGGAGAGCTTTCCAGGATTCCCTGAAAAATCAAAGAGGACACAAAAAAACAAGGACAATTAGCAACCAAGGATTATAACACGGGAGGAAATGAGCATCAAACAAGGTCAGAAGCAGTAAGAAAAGAATCGCTTCTTATAGCGCAATACACAACTCGCGCTGTGGGGTGACTTCCCGGGGAGAGGATGTTTGAGGTGATGTGAGTGAATGGAGAATTGGAGTGATGTGATTGAGGATGAGATTGAACAATTGAGATTTTGAGACTTTGATGAGATTGAGGACTGAGTTGAGGAACATGCATGAGACTGAGACAGAGACTGAGATGATTTGAGTATGTGATTATGTGAGTGAGTGAGTTGAGACATTTTGAGATTTTGAGACATTTATGTGAGTTTGATGAGACTGAGTTGATGAGTGATTGATGTTCGTTTGTTGATGTGAGACAATTTGAGATGATGTGTGAGACTTGAGGTGTGAGGAGTGAGTTTGTGTGAGATTTGAGGACATGTTTGATGAGATGTTGTGAGTTGGACATTATGATTTTGGAGTTGAGATGTTGAAGGACAAATTGTGTTGAGAGTGTTGAGTGAGATGAGTTGAGTATTGATGAGAATGAGAACAAACACAAATGTGAGACTGAGACAGAGATGTGAGAAGTGTGAGGATTGATTGAGACATGCGTTGCTTGAGGGTTGATTGATGTGATTGTGTGAGTTTTGAGACTTTTGTGTGAGACTTGTTGTGAGACATGAGGATGATGATTGATGAGGTTGAGACTGAGATGTTGATGAGAAATGAGACTTGAGATGAGTGAGCGGAGATTTGATGTTGAGGTTGATTGATTTTGTGGAGAACATGAGTGAGGTGAGGACATTTGATGATGAGTATGTGAGTGACGTGAGACATTGAGGTGAGACATGGTGAGTTGATGAGTGGTGAGATGTTGAGGGGTTGAGTGAGTGATGATTTGAGATTGATTGATTTGAGGATTGAGACAATTGAGTGAGATGAGACAATCTTCCTGAAATAGAAAGCAGAAACGTTAGCGTGAACATGACTAAAGCTGAAATTTAACAGAATGGAAAAACTGATTTTAGAAACCATGTAAAACCAAACTAATCGACAAGTAACCAAAAAAAAAGAAAAAGGACCCCCCCCCCCACCACCAAATTCTAAAATAAAATCAGGGAGGATCAATAAAACTTCTTCAGGGGGATTCAATAAAAGTTCTTATCGTTTAAAATGGTGCTAATGTTCCCCAACAATCAGATTTATTTAACATGTAAAAGCAACATTGATTGGTTGGGGCAAAATTAGCCCGTTTTTAAAAACTAACAGGGTTATTCAATAAAAGTTCTTATCATTTAAAAATGGTGCTAATTTTGCCCCAACCAATCAGATCTTATTAACATTTGAAAGCTAACATCTTATTGGTTGGGCAAAATTAGCACCATTTTAAACGATAAGAACTTTTATGAATCTCCCTGTTAGGTTTTTAAAAACGGTGCTAATTTGCCCCAACCAATCAGATGCTAGCTTTTAAATGTTAAATAAGATCTGATTGGTGGGGGAAAATTAGCATCATTTTAAACAAATATTGAATCTCCCTGTAAGTATGTAGGGTCATTTCCACAGAAAAACTATATCTAAATAGAAGATTTCTAAAGTTTAAACTTATTCTGTAGACGGAAAGTTTTGGCGTTGTCACTTTCAACATGGTTTGCATTAATATCATACTGGTGCTACTGTGGGTGGTATTTCACCATATGCCCCCCACACACACTTAGTAATGATGTCATCGCTACAGCCTGTCAGCATATAGCTCTATCAACGTGCTGTGTTGGGATGTCAGGACATTCCGTGAGTGTACCACACCAGTGTAGGCAGTAAGAGTTAATAGGACCCTAATGATTTCCAGGCAATCACTGCAATCAGGCAACTTCCTTTAAATCCCAGTTTTAGAGAATACACAAACAGGGAGAGAGAATATCCAAAAAGCCCCAGTTAGCTCACGTAAGGGATACTGAGGAAGTTTGCGGGGAAACATGACGGTTTCAGTTTCCTAGAAGTGACATTGTGCTCTGCACCCATTTGTCTATGTGGTTAGGTACACAAATAAAGAGTACAAATGGTTTTTAAACACACAAACACCACCCGTAACAATTTCATTATTACATTGTAAACAATGACCGTATAAATAACACATTCCACTGCTGGGAGAAAATCAGTCAGAACATTAATGAAACAGTTTTCTCTAGAATTTCACTACAATCTGCTATACAATGACTACCACACACGTCCTTCTCTGTGTGCACTGATTTCACCACTGTGCACTACGTGCAAGGAGCAGAAACGAAAACTTCCAGATCACTTGCATTCTAATCGATATAGTGACATCATTACAGCTCCCAGCAGTACCCAAAATCTGAAGAGGTGGTGCAGGACCTGTAGGGCAAATTTTCTGCATGACAGAGCCTAATATCAGTTGGAGATTCATATAAAACCAGCTACTGATGCAGGAAATATTGTTGTGGGTGAAAGAAAAAAGAGAAAAAAATATTTTATCCCTCTACAAGGCATTGGTAAGGCCTCATTTGGAATATGCGGTGCAGTTTGTGTAATCCACATATACCAAAAGGGGGGACATCTGGAAATGGAAGCAGGTTAGAGAAGGGCAAACTAAATTAATAAGGGTAATGGAGGGGCCTGACTATGCAGACAAGATTAGACAAGTTAGGGCTGTTTACAATGGAGAAGGAAGGTTTGTGTGGGGATATGATCACTTTATACAAAAATATTAATGGGCCATATAATAAACTCTCTGGTGCATTGTTCACTAATAGGACATATCAGAGGACATGTGGACATCCTTAAGGTTGGAAGAAAAGAAGTTTCATCTTCAGGTTAGGAAAGGTTTGCGTTACAGTGAGAACGGGATGAAAACGTGGAAACGTGTATCCAGCAGAGGTGTGGTAATGGCAAGTTCATTAAATAGCTTAAAAGTGTGGCTGGTAAGTTTTCTAAAACTAAACAATATGAGAATTATGGTATTAATCACTATACTGCAGTTCTGGTTGGTACAGGGGGATACTATATAATATTGAGATATTCTGAGTTTAATACATATACTGAGTTATGGTTGGTACGGGGATACTGATATAATATTGAGAATTACTGGTATTAATACATTTACTGTAAGTTCTGGTTGGTGGTACAGGATACTATATAATATTGAGAATCACTGGTATTAATACATATACTGTAGTTTGGTTGGTACAGGGATACTATATATATTGAGAATTACTGGTATCAATACATATACTGTAATTCTGGTTGGTACGGGAATACTATATAAATTGAGAATCACTGGTATTATAACATTACTGTAGTTCTGGTTTATCCTGAGATACTTTCTGATTGACAGGATATTTCCGACTGACATTTGAATCCAGAAGGATTCCCTCCCCCACTTTAGCGTTTTTATTTTTGCTTCCCTTGGATCAATGTTAGGTGGGTTAAAGAGTGGGGGAAATGACGGATGTTTTATTCAACCTAATTACTATGTACTATAAAAAAAAGTATTTTCAAATTTCTCTTAAAAAAAAAAAACTTCTACCACATGTAAGGTAATGTTCCAATTGTTGTAAGGTTCTAAAAAGAAATTGGTCACCCCACTATTAAAGACCAGCATATGAAAAGGTTAGTATCAACAAAGCGCAATGTTTGCAATGAGACCTGGTTAGACTAAACTGTACTCGTATTGTACACGGCTCTAAATTTTGGCACAGGCTTAAAATTTGGTAAATCTTCACGATTGTATTTGGATTTTTAAAGCATTTTTAAAATTGATTTGAAACCATTAACATTAAATTATCATAGAAATCCCCGTCTCCTCCGTAACTACCTGTGTGGTATATTAAGTTATTTCATGGGTACAAATTAGCAAAGAGAAAATGACTATGGTATAAAATGAGGCTATGTACACTAACGTTGCTGTGAATTTTCTAGTAGGTTAATGACAATTCATGACTGGTTTTTCAGTGTAATGGTGGGGGTACATTCCAATTTTCATCCCGACTGACTGTTCAGCTCTTCTGACCGGGGCGGCAGGACGAAGGACCGTCATTTGTGGCAAAAGCCTTGTCCAACAAGTGTTCCCATTGTACAAATCTATCCGTGTTCATTATTCTCCCATACAGAATTCTAACAAATATATGTCTAGGACAGTGAATGCTCTTGCTAATTCTTACATCGAACGTAGCTTTCCATAGATACAGAAAATTGCACAACAATAAAATAAAAACAGGTTGAATTAGCCCCATTTACTCACGAGCATCTTGCTGAGCTCTGCATTGTGGAGAGGTCTGGGTCTAACAGCCAGCCTCTTTCTTTCATCCTTAGCCCATACCATGAAAGCGTTCATTGGTCTCCTAATCCGTTATCTGCTGACTTTTCCCGGGGAGACCGGTGAGGGGACAGCCCATCGGAAAGGTCTCCATCCATAGAAGAGCAGTCCAAGCTCTTGTCCAGCTGTAGGATCCCTCAGTGCAGTCATAGGTGAGCAGCAGTGAACTGAAATCTCAATCTCTCTGTCTTTTAAGTTGATTGTCTGGTATTTACTGTCCGTCAGGTTACTGTCTACCCATTATAGGACACTCCTTATAGACCGTGCTAGGAGTTCCTGCCAGACTGGTGTGTATTATCAGTTCCAAAAAAGCAGCTCTTCCAATGGGGTGGTAACTGCACCAGCCTTACTCCTCCCCAACTGCAGTAAGAAAAAATCACCTTACCCATAGCTCTAGGGTCTAACTGCTCTAACTCCATGGGAACCTGGTTATGTCCTAATTACAAAACTACACGAAGGTTGGTCACAACTTATGAAATGTAAATTTTTATGAGCTGAAAAATAATTTCCTCTTCTTGACAAACGATCCTGGTGAAAATGAAATGATAAAAAAGGGAAATAACTCGTCGAACTCTACAAACTAATTTTATTAGGTTGTTTTTTCAAAATGCAGGTTATAAGGGGCTACTTGTGAATATGTGAATCTCACCCTGACGTAAGTATTTAACGTCAGCTATTAGTGGCATTAAATACTTACGTCTTAAGAGCGCGCCGCCTCTGGTAAATAGGTTTCGCCACAGCTGCACAAGTTCCTGTTTCGGATCTCTCGCCGCCGCAGAGACAGCCTTAACGTCGCCCTAACTGAGTGTAAATCAATTGCGTGACGTTAAGAAGGGGCAGTTTAGACCAAACCCCCATTTTAATCACGAAGTATATAAATAATGGTCTCTCCATCTCGCGCATTTTCTATTTCCTAGAAACTGGTCATTTTCATTTAAAAGTATTTGGGTATCAATGGAAACAGATAAGTTTATTATAGAAATGATTTCATTTTTTGTAATTAACAGAATACTTTGAGTAGGATTCATTTTGCATGAGAACCTTCACAAGCAGATTCATTTTATGGAATCTCTCAGTAGAAAAATTCCAACTTCTAGGATATAATACGTCATATCTGCCCTTTATATATCCCCCAAAGAATTGGACTTTGGAAGCACCAGACCCCCATTTCTAAGATATTTTTTTTTTACTGGCAAACTTTGGTAGTTTGGGCAATGTATACAGGAAAAGGTGTTATGGTAAACCACCCTCCAACGTCCTAGGTACATTATTACATAAATGCATTGCACAGAGTTGGGCTGAGATCGGGTTCACTTCATTATCTCTCTCTGCAGCTCTGCACCATGTGGTTTCTATAAGTGTAACTGTTAAAAGGGGAATGTTAGAGGGTATGGGTAAAAAGCTAGTCAGAAACAGAACAGTGACATAAATAGGCTGGCGTAAATAGACACACTAAAGAGAAATGCATTGCACAGAGCTGTGTAGCTAAGATCAGGGTCACGTATTATTCTCCACCTGCAGCTCTGTACTGTGTTGCTGAGGTAAACTGCCGCGATTTGCACTCTGATCACGATTTTTGGCCTGTTCCTGTCAAAATCGCACAAGCTCACACAAGGTGCATAGAAAATGTAGAAATGTTCAGTTTTTTTTGGTGTGCGTTGCCGGACCGCAGTGGGGGTCTCAGCTTCAATCCACCCATGATGTGTGCAGTGTTTGTGCAACTGGTGAAATATGGGAAGGACGACATTAACCAGCAGACGGGCGCATGTGTGCTTTAACAAAGCAAACAAAAATATTCTCTTATGACTCATTTAAAACAAGTGACAAAGGATAATAAAGCTTTTCTCTGTGAAGAGTTCCCATCACATGTAGAATCAGCATGATAAAAAGCCAGTCAATACTTATTAGCTGCATTAGTTTTAGTGCAGCCAAAACAACATGCATTCAATGTACTGGTACTATACTGGCAGCATGTAGATATAAATGGGGTTCTCTACTCTGAATCTGTAGGAGCAGGGACTCTCACTGATCTGTGAGCTGTATTAGGAAACATTTCATTTGTTCTTATGTTGAACTCTCCCCCACAGCTGTAGTTGGGGACTGTCTGATGATGTGATTTATACATTGTCCCATCACCCATGTGTGTTAACCTCCCCTGATGGTCTGTCTGTTGGGAAAACAATGCGAGGGAGAGAGACAGATTGGCTCAGACTGAGACAGAGCAAGGGTAAGAGCAGGACATGGAGGGTAATGAAAACGATGCACAATGGCCAATAGAAATGGTTCGTTTGTCTTTTACATCCCATCTGAATTGCTCAAACTCAAAGGGTAAACTCGATGGAATGTCAGAATGTGGCACGGTGCTCTAATGGTTCTTTCCATTAATAAGTGTGCATGGCAACTAATTAATCAATAAACAGCACCCTTCTCATAACTCTGATAGTGGGAGGAGTGGTGGAAAGGTGGAGTATATGGACAGGGGTCAGGGAGAAGGTGAAGTATATGGACCAGGGGATGGTATATAGTATACTGAATGGGGGATGGTATAAAGTACAAGGAGGTGGACAGATATAGTTATGGACCATAGAGACAGTGGAGTATACAGGCCAGGGGACGGTATATAATGTATGGACTGGGAAACTATATACAGTATATGGACAGGAGACAGTATATAGATATTGACTGATAAATGGTATATAGAATATGGTCGGTGTGAGAGAGACGGTATACAGTATATGGACCGGGATATAGTATACATTATATGGACCGGGAGACGGTATTAGTGATATGAAATGAGAAACGGTATATATAATATATGAACAAGAAACGGTATACATTATATGGATCAGGAGACGGTATATAGTGTATGAACTGAGAAACGTAATATAGTATATGGACAGGAGATGGTATACGCACTGGATTGTAGATAGTATACATTATATGGACCAGGAAATGGTATTTAGTATATGAACTGAGAAACGGTATATAGTATATGGACCGGGATACAGTATACAGTATAGGAACCGGGAGATAGTAGTAACATTATATGGACCGGGAGACGATATATAGTATATGGAATGAGGAATGGTATATAGTATATGGACCGGGATATGGTATACAGTATATGGACCAGGAGGACGATACAGTATATGGACTGGGAGACGGTATATAGTATAGGCCGGGACCAGGAGACAGTTTATAGTATATGAACGAGAAACGGTATATAGAATATGGACTGGGAGACGGTTTAGTTATAATAGTACATTATATGGACCGAGAGACAGTAGATAGTTTATGGATTGGGAAATGGTATATAGTATATGGACCGGGATATGGTATACAGTATATGGTCCAGGGGACGGTATATATAATATATGAACTGAGAAATGGTATATAGAATATGGACCGAGACAGTATACAGTATAGGGATGGAGATAGTATACATTATTTAGACCGTGAGATGGTATACAATATATGGACCATGAGACGGTATATAGTATATGGACCAGGGAGACAATGCAGTATTTGGATTGTGGAAAGTATATAGTATATGGACAGGGGGGCATCAGAGTATATGGATCAGGGAGATGTTGGATAAAATGGACTGGGGGCGGTATAAAATATACGGAGAGTGGACAGTATATATTATAAGAGCGGGAGCGTTATATAGTATATGGATCAGGGAGATGGTGAATAATACGGACTGGGGTCAGGATATATATTATACGGACAGGGGACGGTATATAGTATACAGACAGGGGATGGTTATATAATACGGAGAGGGGAGAGTTATATAGTAGATGGATCAGGGAGATGGTGAATAATACGGACTGGGGTCAGGATATAGTGTACAGACAGGGGACGGTATATATTATAGGACAGGGGACGGTATATTAGTATACAGACGGGGATGGTATATAATATATGGACAGGGGACGGTATATAGTATACAGACCGGGGATGGTATATAATATACGGAGAGGGGAGAGAGTTATATAGTAGATGGATCAGGGAGATGGTGAATAATACCGATGGGGTCAGGTATATAGTATACAGACAGGGGACGGTATATATTATACAGACAGGGGACGGTATATAGTAACAGACCGGGGATGGTATATAATATGAACGGAGAGGGAGAGTTATATAGTAGATGGATCAGGGAGATGGTGAATAATACAGACTGGGGTCAGGATATATCACGAAATATACGGACAGGGGACGGTATATAGTATACAGACCGGGAGCGTTATATAGTAGATGGATCAGGGAGATGGTTGAATAATACGGACTGGGGTCAGGATATAGTATACAGACAAGGACGGTATATATTATACGGACAGTGGATTGTATATATTGTACGGACAGGGGACGGTATAAATATACAGCCGGTGATGGTATAAATATACGGACAGGGGACAGTATATAGTATACAGCCCGGGGAGCGTTATATGTAGATGGATAAGAGTCAGAGGAACAGTGACTTGTGCCCAAGGGGTGAAAATAATAAGTTGGAGAGATAGTGGTTGTTGTATGGAATAATTAAAAAATAAATAAATAGTAGAACACAGGAGATGTAGTAATTCATTTATAAGATGATTTATCAAATGCATTATGCTAGTTTGTGTGCCTTACTCCTTTGGATGTGCAATGCTGATTTTTATTTTATGTCAACTGGGAAGTTGACATCACTTTTGCTTTCCCTCCCCCCCTTCCACTCTATAGAAGGTACTTGGGAGGAGCTGGGCTAGTGCCTGGAGTCTTTTATTGGAGGAGAGTGTTCTGGGAGCTGATAATTATCCAGACTGCCTGAGGATCCCAGCACACTCTGTAAAGGGTGTCCTCTTGGTGGGAGTGTGAGGGGCTGCCAAAAATTCTAACAAGTAAAAAAAAAACAAGAATTGTGTTTGTGGCTCACGCTTATAATACTAGATGATGGATCCTACAGCTGGACTGAGAGCTTGGACTGCTCCTCTATGGATGGAGACCTTTCCGATGGGCTGTCCCCTCACCGGTCTCCCGGAAAAGGGCTCTGAGGCACGAATCAGGAGACCAATGAACGCTTTCATGGTATGGGCCAGGATTGAAAGAAAGAGGCTGGCCGTACAGAACCCAGACCTCCACAATGCAGAGCTCAGCAAGATGCTCGGTAAGTCCTACATGCAACTTCACCTGTACTGGTTCATCTACCATAACAAGAGGAGTAGAATGTCAGTGTACCTTTAAAGATAGGTCAGAACAGGGTTTTCCAAAGGATACCCTTTTAATAGTGGAAAATAGTATATCTTACATGTTTGTACATTACGATAACATTTCAACACAGTCAAGGAGTGTAACTTCCCATTACATGATGTGAATACAATATATCCTGTAACGTGTAAAGCATGGGTAATTATAACTTTACGTCCAACATTATGAACGGGTGACTCGAGAAAAAAATTTGCATTGCCAAGTGCGCCACAATCTCAAAAAGTTTGAGAACCACTAAAAAAGTTAGAATCCTTTGGTGCCTGCCTTATAATTCGCTATGATGTACACAGGTAGAGCTTAGGTTTTGGCTTCTCAGGACTATCCCTGTAGGTGAAACCATCTCTCTATCTGTACATTATAACAGGCATGCAGCTGGCACATTATTTAATGTGTTTCTATCACTGGGAAAACCGTCAGCAGGCTAAATATCAGGAAACACATTAGGCTCTGGACGCTTTTCTTTCGGATTGTCTTGAAAAGCAGCTGCATGTCAACAAGTTGATGAAAGTATTATTATTATTTCTTCTTATAGGGGGTGTGTCTGAATTCATGCGATATGTATCACTGCTACGGCGTGTGAGCTTTCTAAATAGTTTCAGAAGGGGTTTGGGTTTGGCTTGAGGGTTATGACTAACGGCTTGTGTTTGGTCTAGTGCAAAGAAGAACAAAATAAAACCTTGGATAAACAATCTGCACTAAGGATAAAATAGGAATGTGTTATGGGCCACGATTAAATAATAGAATGGTGCGGTCTATTTTTAATGTCTGCAAAGCAAGATGTTCCATAAGGCAACACAAAGGAGGAATGCATCTCCAGACACCCTGACTGTGAATTCTATATTATTATTTACTCATGGTAACAGCCCCCATGCACATGTGCAAACACTACCTCAACCAACCTCCAATGCTCTGTATAGGGGTTGGTCGATTGGGCCCCAATAAACAGGTCAATTACATTGTTGTGCCTCTAAAGGGAGCCGTTGCCGCCAGACGGCATCTGTAATGATGTCCACGGTCCAGATGGTGGTGGTTGTTAGCATCGTTGTCCGTCGTTTTTGTCCTGTGCACTTCGGGGATCTTTGCCAAATCCTGCTCCAATGTCTTTGTCAAAGATCAGCATGGTGTATGGCCACTTAGCTGGAGAAAGGTACAATTCTGGGGTGATTAGAGAGTCAGGATTATTATGGGGAAGTGTAAGTTTTCATTATGGGTTTTTATTTTGAAAGTATAATTGTATTACAGCACGCCACACAGACTCCATGTGCTTAAATCCTCAATAATTCACTCAGGATGATGGACTGGAAGACACAGAATGCAGTTTTATGTAGCAGTACTACTTTTAAATTGCTTTTAATAAAGATATATAGTATAGTATAGCATACAGTACAGTCAGTACAGTACAGTAGTATTAAGTATACGGATAGGATAGGACAGTACATTATAGTAGTAGTAGTATATAGTATTAGTATAGTATAGTATTAGTATATTACTGTATAGTATAGTATAGTACTGTATAGTATAGTATAGTATAGTACTGTATAGTATAGTATAGTACTGTATAGTATAGTATTTGAGGTTGAATAAAGACATATGTCCATCCAGTCCAACCCATCTAGCAATATCCTCATTTCTGCCTAACTGTTGATCCAGAGGAAGGCAAAAAAAACACAAATTTAGAAGGGGAAAAAATTCCTTCCTGACTCCAAGTGGCAATCGGAAATTTCCCTGGATCAACTCTACTTATGTATCAATACCAGTAACTTGTAACATTCCTTGTTTGCAGAAACTCATCCAGCGTTTCCTTTGAAACTATCTGACCATGTTATTCAACACAACCCCTCACAATACATTTTCATTTTCGAGTGCAATATATGCTTGTACCCGCTGCTAAAATCTCTAAGGGAAAGGAGTCCTCATGGAGTCAAATGTAAACCAGTAAACAGCTCATTTCAACCAAACAATGTTATCCCAGAAGATAATTACCCTATATAATATGCAGACTTCATAGCCATATACTTTCTATACTGTGGGCATTTTATAGAGGGTAATACCCTACCTAATGTAAAATCAGCAGCCTTATATAGCTTGGTGACCCTTTGTTTGTTACTTTCTCCCAGGCAGATTGGGGAAAATAAATTCTGCTAAAGTTCCTAAAACACAACATACAAAGTTCCATTTCCCTGAATGTTATCACAGGGAATGTAGGTGTCACAGACATCCACAGATAAAAATCAGACACAGAATAAACCAATGGAATGCAGTGAAATAATTTAGTTCCATTTCTACCAAACATCCTTAACTGCCTCCGTGTGTGTTTATTAATGACTCTGTGCCCTACCTGTTGTATGTTTCAGTATAATTCTTGGAATTTAGAGGAAGTTGCCTGATTCCAATTGATTGCTAGGAAATAATCAGGGTATTATTAACTTCTATCTGTCTACACTCGTTTGATGGGCACAGAGAAAATATTTCCCATCCTAGCAGAGTACTGAATGTTGATAGGGTTATAAAGCCAAAAGACATTAAAAACCACCTACTTTTTGCAAATAATCTGTATTCAGAGTTAAAAAACAAAAAGATTTTATGGTCAAAAAAGCAACATGCAAAGAGACATTTTAAAAAAGCTGCCCGAGACATATTATATAAAAATGCAATGCCACCTAAACACCAAACAAGATCTACACCTATGTTTATACTTTTCGGGCATGTTTTTAAAGGGGTGTCATTGTAAAAACATACTGCTTGTGTGTTTGTGAGATAAAGAGAGTGAAGCTCTTTGGGGGAGGGCCTGATATAAATGAATTAAAAATGGTTAAAGCACTGTGTAATATTCAGGCTATATAAGTAATAACAGATAATAATCTGTTATTCAATAACAATAATAATCATAAAAGCTAGATAGCAACCTTTTTTTTTTTACAAAAATGCCGTTCTCTTTCTGCTTTACAAAATGCAGTTTTCTTTCTGCTTACAAAATGCGGTTCTCTTTTTTTTTTTTTAAAAAAAATGCGTTTTTTGTAACGAAATGCGTTCTCCTTTTTTTTAACAAAATGCGTTTTTTAACGAAACGATGCGTTTTTTTTTTTACGAAATGTAGTTCCTTTTTTTTTTTTTTACAAAATGCATTCTTTTTTTTTTATAAATTGTGTTTTCTTTTTTTCACAACATGCAGTTCTTTTTTTTACAAAATGCAGTTCTTTCTTTTTCCCCCCCACAAAATGGTGTTTTTTTTTAACGACATGCAGTCTTTCTTTATTTTACGAAATGCAGTTCTCTTTTCTTTTTAAATAGTTTTTTTTACAAAATGTAGAGTTCTTTTTACGAAATGGGTTTTGTTTTTTTTTTAACGAAATGCAGTTCTCTTTCTTTTAACTAGTTTTTTTTTACAAAATGTCGTTTTTTTTTTTACGAAATGGTGTTTTCTTTTTTTTTTACGAAATGAGTTCTCTTTCTTTTAACTAAATAGTTTTTTTTTACAAAATGTCGTTCTTTTTACGAAATGGTTGTTTTCTTTTTTAACGAAATGCAGTTCTCTTTTTTTTAACTAAATAGTTTTTTTTTTTTTACAAAATGTCGTTCTTTTTTTTACAAATGATGTTTTCTTTTTTAACGAAAGCAAGTTCTCTTTCTTTTTTTAACTAAATAGTTTTTTTTTACCTTTTTTTACGGAATACAGTTCTCTATTCTTTTAATTTTTTTATGAAATGCAGTTCTCTTTCTTTTTTTAACTAAATACAGTGCTTTCTTTTTTTTTTTTACAAAATGTCGTTCTATTTCTTTTCTTAACTAAACACAGTTCTTTCTTTTTTTCACGAAATGCTGTTCTCATTAATGACCCTTTTATACATACTACGTGTAATGAAATGAGACTGTATTTTTCAGGATAAAAGGAGAAATTATTTGAAAAAATTTAGCTCTATACTTTGTTTACCAATTATACACGTTTTTCAGAGATCCGCCAAGTCAGTCGTCGGCGATCCCCAACCGAACGTCTGTTTCGGATGGTAAACGGCCCCCACACACGGGTCGATTATCGGCGAACCGAACAGTCGTACACATTGTGTGTTGCGGGTCGGGACCCCCAATCGCATGTGTGTAGAAGCTTAACAAGTTGTTTTACCTTTATCTTCCATTTATTTATTATGTCATTTGAACCATTGTGTTATTAGCTACTTCAACATGAAACTCTACAATTAATAAAACTGCAATATTTCTGTAAATGACTGCTGGCTATGGCAAACAACACAGGAAGTTTTTAGTAATTTGCACCTGGTCTGTTGATGTTCACATGGTTTCTAATGACTCTGTGTTGTGTCTCTTTGATTTGCAGGGAAATCCTGGAAAGCTCTCTCCCTGTCCAGAAGAGGACCCTATGTAGAAGAGGCAGAAAGGCTAAGGGTGCAGCACATGCAAGATTATCCCACACAAGTACACAGGCGGCATGGGAAGAAGCAAATCAAGAGGATCTGCAAAAGGGTAGTAGAAACTGGGTTCTGCTCAGCAGCCTTTCAAGAGACCAGAATTCTGTACCAGAAAACAGGGCATGCAGGATGGGCATAGAAAAGGAGGAGAGTAGAGGGTATCCTGGAACTGTATTGCCAGAGACAAGGCATTACAGTGAAACACAAATCAATGGGAGCAAGTGTGACCAAATTTACCCTTACGGGCTTCCAAACTCCACCAGAAATGTCACCCCTTGAAGTCATTGATCAAGATCAAAGTTTCTATCCAGCATCTTGTGGAATTGTGTACACACAAGAATACAACCGAAGTTCCATCCTTTGTGGTCACCTCAGTCAGGTGCCCATTACACAGACTGCGTCATCAATGTACCATCTGTACCCAATTGCCCTCCAGGATATATATTACTAATTACCATTCTATCCATAGCAACTACAATTCTCACCTTGGCCAGATGTCCCCACCCCAGAGCACCCTCGTTATGACACAATTGACCAGATTAGTCAAGCTGAACTTCTCGGGGATATGGACAGAAATGAGTTGACCAATATAAATACCAACTACAGAATCCCAGCGAAATGACAATCCATGGACATGTCCAGGTGTCAAGAGCTTCAGAAATACACCCCCTGAATCAAGTCTTATTTCCGTCCTAGCAGATGCAACAGCTACCTATTACAACAGCTATAGTGTTTCATAATGGAGAATGGTTTGAACAGATCACGCAGTATTTTATGGAATGTCTTCTACTCTAAGTAGAAACTTATTTATTCAGGGGGTAACCAAATCAGACAGATACACACGTTCTGTATCCTTACAGGAAGTGATGAGGCATGTTCATAGAATAATAGTTGTCACAAGAGTAAAGTAAAAACCTTAAAATAAAGGTAATTGCGTGTGCTTTGTCAGGACACGTACCATTTAATCATGCAAAATATTTACTGAAGTTTACGTTTGGGGTTTTACAACATTTTGAGAAAAGAGAAAATGGGAAAAACACATAAAAAATCGTAATTTGTCCCAAGTTTTCAACATTTTTTCCAGTTCATTGTAATGCCACTTTACAACAGTAAAATGACAAAATACTGTACATAATAACGGGGGGAAGCATTCAATAAAGTTTTTTAATAAAGAACTGACTGAATCTGGAATTTAGAATATAGGATACTGATTTTTTGATGTCTGCTTTTTTGATCACTTGTTGTATAAATATGTGAAGATGTTGTGACAACCTGGGAATGTTACTGGAATCGTTATTGTAAGAACTTCCGTATATCTATCTAAAATATTTCTGCATCATTTATTGGTGTAAATATAAGTTTTCATGAGTATTTAATTTAAATAAATGTTTTTATATGATAAAATCACTGTTTCCCTCTTAAATACACTTTCTCTGTATTATACAATACCAAATGATTGTATTAACATCATTTAGACCTTTATTATAAATATATAATTTTATATATATATAGGTCCATTCATTTGTTGCATACCGATTTCATTTTGCAAACAACATGTTTATTAATCAGTTTATTTTTCTTTTTAATACATTCAATGCACTATCCTAAACTTCCTTCTCATACGAAAGGCCACACTGAACATTTTTTAAAATGCAAGAATTACAGTAGATCTTGTAAAGTACTGTAGCAAATGCAAAAGAGAACGATGCCCTTGCGTGCCCTGGTAGCAATAGCTTCAAAACATGTAAACAATAGTTGAATTAATTTCATTAAAATGGCATTGCCAATGTTAGAAAATGTCCATTATCATATATCTATCTATCTATCTATCTATCTATCTATCTGTGTCTAATAATATATTTATTTGTATCTACTATCTATCTATCTGTTATATATATATTTATTTGTGTCTATCTATCTATTGTGTCTAAATCTATTTGTCTATCTATCTATCTATTTGTGTCTAATCTATCATTTATTGTGTCTATCTATCTATCTATCTGACTTCTATCTATCACACATCTAGTCTATCTATCTATCTATCTATCTATATTTGTTGTATATTGTGTATAAACTATTATCTATCTATTATTGTGTCTATTGTGTCATCTATATTTGTGTCTATCAATCTATCTATCTATTTGTGCCTATCTATTATTTGTGTCATCTATCTATCATCTCTGACGTCTTTCTATCACACATCTATCTATCTATCTATCTATCTACTATCATCTCTATATATCTTTGTGTCTATCTATTTATTGTGTCTATCTATCTGATGTCTGTCTATCTATCCACACATCTATTTGTGTCTATCTATTATTTTATATTTATTTGTGGTATTATTTGTGTCTCATCTGTTGTCTATCTATCTTATCTATCTATCTATGTGTGTCTATCTATCTATCTATCTATCTATTGTGTCTATATCTACCTATCATCACACATCTACAGTATTGATCTGATATAGTGATTTGAGGTTGAATAAAGACATCTATCTGTCTATTTGTGTCTCAACATCTTTTATTTGTGTCTATCTATTTATTTGTGTCTATCTATCTGACTGTCTGTCTATCTATCACAAATCTATTTGTGTCTATCTATCTATCTATATTTATTTGTGTCTATCTATTTGTGTCTATCTATCTATCTATCTATCTATCTATCTATCTATCTATCTATGTGTGTCTATCTATCTATCTATTTGTGTCTGTCCATCTATCTATCTATCTATCTATCTATCTATCACACATCTACAGTATTGATATGATATAGTATTTGAGGTTGAATAAAGACATACGTCCACAGTCCAACCATCTAGCAATTTCCTGGATCAACTTTACTTTATGTATCAATACCAGTAATTGTAACATTCTTGTTTGCAGAAAATCATCCAGCTTTTTTTAAACTGACCAATGAACTGCCATAACAACGTCCAGTGGAAGACAGTTCCATAGTGTCTATCTATTATTATTTTGTTCTATTATTTGTGTTATCTATCTATATTTCTATTATCTATCTATCTGTCTACTCTTTGTATCAACTATCTTTTTATTTGTGTCTATCTATCTGTCTGTCTATTACACATCTTCTATTATCTATTTGTCTATTCTATCTATCTATCTATGTATCTATCTATCTGTGTCATCTACTATTTTTGTATCTTGTGTCTATTATCTATCTATCTATCTATCTATCTATCTTATCTATCATCATCTATCTATTTGTGTCTATCATCTAATCTATCTATTTGTGTCTATCATATCTATATATCTATCTATTAGTCTGTCTATCTATCTCTCTATCTTCTATCATCATCTATATTTGTTATCATCTATCTACTATTTGGTCTATCTACTATCTATTTATGTTGTCTATCTATCTATCTATCTATATATCTATCTATCTATCATTTGTGTCTATCTATCTATTTATTTGTGTCTATCTATCACACATCTATTTGTGTCTGGACTATCTATCTAATCTATTTGTGTATATCTATTTATTTGTGTCTATCTATCACAAATCTATTGTTGTCTATCTGTTAGTCGCTATCAATCTGTCTATCTAGTTGTGTCTATCTATCTATCTATCTATCTATTATTATCTATCTATTCTATCTATCTATTTGTGTCTATCTATCTATTTATTTGTGTCTATCACACATCTATTTGGTATCTATTTGTGTCTGACTATCTATTTGTGTCTAGCTATCATTTATCTGCTATCTTTATTTGTTGTCTATCTATTTTTGTCTATCTGTGGTCCATCTATCTGTTCTATCTATCTATCTATCTAATCTATCTAACTATCTATCTAATCTATCTATCGTCTGTCTATGTTATTGTCCATCTATCTATCTACTATATAATCTGTGCTATCTATGATCTATCTATCTATATCTATCATATATACTATCTATCACCACCACACCTATATATCTATATATTGGTCTATCGTATCTAATCTATCTATTTACCTATCTATCATCTATCTATCTATCTATCTGTCTGTCTATCTATCTATCTATCTATCTACCTACCTACCTACCTACATACCTATTCTATCTCTC
>JAACNH010004172.1:0-25270 GCA_019447015.1 Hymenochirus boettgeri | reverse complement strand
ACAGTATCTACACGCATATACATCCTAACACAGCATATACCCAGTATATACCACATAATTACATAGCTATACAGTATGATAACAGCATAACCATCATATACACAGCATATACACAGGATATACACATATTACTAGCATATACAGATATACAAGCCATATACATCAATAACAGCATAGAAACAGATATACAATAATATACATAGCATATACAGTATATACACAGCATATACATCAGATTACACAGTATATACACATTCATATACAAGACATATACCAGTATATACACAGACATATACATCCTATACACAGCATATACACAGTTCATATACCCAATAATATACATAGCATATACAGTATTACCAAGCATATAATCATACTACACAGTAACTAACACAGTAATATACATAGCAATATACATGATATTACACAGCATTATACATCATTACACACAATACAACAAGTATATACACATAATATAAATAGCTATCACAGTATATACACAGCATATACATACTATACACAGGATACTACACATAATATACTAGCATATACAGTAACACCAGCATATACATCATATACACAGTATATACACATCTATCTAAATAGCATAGACCAGTATATACAACAGCATATACATCAATACACAACAATATAACGTCTATTACCGAATATTACATAGCATATACAGATATAACACAGCATATAACACATATACACGCAATGACACAGTAATACTAACATTAATATACATAGCATATCAGTATATTACACAGCATATACATCATATACACAGTATATACACATTCATATACACAGCTATACACGCCATATACACAGTGTATACACATCATAACACAGCATTATACACGCCCCTATACACAGTATTTATACAGCATTAACATTTCATTATAACGCCATATACATATTTATATACACAGCATATACACCAATATCTGATACACAGCATAGTATACACAGTAATTAAAACTATATACACAGGTATATACAGCACTATACACATATATGACACAGGTATATACAGAGTTAGCATACACACAGTATATACAGCATACATCATTTACACAGTTATAAAGCATATAAACACAGCATATGACAAATGAGTACATAGTATATAAACATAACACGCATATACACATCATATAGAACAGTGATATTAACAGCAATTGACACATATCACACAAATGTACACATTACAAATATGCACCATCATATACAATCGATAGTACACCACATATACAACATGATACTACACATCGGAATACAAATCATATCACAAACACAGCATATACCACATATATACAGCATAAACAACAGCATATACACATAATATACACATTACAATTCATGGCACAGCATATAACTCATATAATGTACACATCATATACACATGCTATACACATTATTACAAACCATATTACAATCATAACCACAGCATATTACACTGATATACAACAGATTACACCATCATATATTACAGCAATAACACATCACATACACAGCTAGTACACTATACAACAATGTACCACTACAAATAATGCACAGGCGTACAACACATCATATCACATCACATAATAAAACATACATCAAGACAACATTTCACCACATCACATAAACACAGCACATACACGAGTATATACACATCATAGTATACAACCATATACACATTCACATACACAGCATATACACATCACATCACATAATTACCTCACAGCACATACACAGGGGGTAAAATATTTTTTTTTGTTACAACATCATTAACAGTATTACACACCATATACAACATCAGTTACCACAGTATATACAAGCATATACAAGTCATATACATGTCCTATACGAGGCATATACACTTCATATAAACACAGTATATACACATCATACCACACCATATACACATCATATACACAGTAATACACCACCATATACACATCACATACACGCCATATACACAGATTACACACATATAACACCATAACAACATCACATACACGCCATGATTAACACAGTATATACACAGCAGCATTAACATCATCTACAATCACATACACCGCCATATTACACTAGTATATACAATCATATACACAGCAATAACACAGTATATACACACCATATACACATCTATTACACATATATACACAGCTTTACAAGTCATATACCATGTCCTTACAGAAGCATATACATTCATATATACACAGTGATAACACATAATATACACACTATATACCAATCATATACCAGTATATAACCCATATACACATTCACATACACGCCATTACACAGTTTACACCTATAAAATTACACTCACATACACGCCATATACACAGTATATAACAGCGTAGACACATCATATACACCAGTATATCACAATCATATACACATCACATACAAATATATACACATCAACATAAACATCATATACACAGTATATACACACCCATATACACATCATATACACATCAACAACTATACACAGTATACACATAACATTACACAGATATACACAAAACATACAATCATATACACAAATCATATAACAGCATATACACATCACACATACACAGCATATACACATCATTAAACAGTTAACAAATATACACATCATATACACAGCATATACACACAATTAACACACATTAACAGATATACACAGTAAAAACATATACTACACACACATATACACATCATATACACAGTATATACACAGTATAGACACAGTATCTATACACATACATATAACACAGCTATACACACATATACACCTATAACACAGTATAACACAGTACTATACAACAATCATATACACCACATATACAAATTATACCACAGTATATTACACATCTATACACAGATAACACACAGTATCAAAACATCATATACACACACATATACACATCATATACACAGATATACACATTCATTACACAGTATAGACACAGATCTATACACATCCTATCACACACATTAACCTCATTACACAGTATATACACATCATATACACAGTACACAGTACTATACAACAGCATATACACACACCATATACACATCATATTACACAGATATAAACATATAATATACACATTAAAACAATCATACACCAAGTCATATACACCACACATATACACATCATATACACAGTATATACACATATATATACACATATAGACACAGTACTATACACATCATATTACACCAACCATATACAATCATATACACAATATACACATCATATACAATATAACACATCTCATACACATTCATATTACAACACCATATACACATATATACCATATATACACAATCATAACACAGTATACGACACATATCTATACAACATCATATACACACAGTATATACACGCATACACACATGCATAACACAGTATCTATAACACAGCATATACACACACACATATACACATCATATACACAGTATATACACATCATATACACATTATAACACATCTATACACACCTATACACACACCATATACAAACATCTATACACAGTACTAACATCATTCTACACAGTATAACACAGTATACTACAACATCCTATACACACACCAATACACATCATCTACACAGTATATACACATCAATATACACAGTATAACACAGTTATCTATACACATCATGATACACACACCATAACACATATCATAATACACGTTATAACACATCATATACAACAGATTATACACAGTATCTAACACATCATATACCACACACATATACACATCATATACACAGCATATACACATCATATACACAGTATAGACACATTCATATACACATACCTATACCACAGTATAACACCTCATATCACAGTACACAAACACAGATATCTATACACACATCATATACACACAACATATACACATCATATACACAGATATCACATCATACACATATATATACACAGTATACGACCAGTATATACACATCATATACACACACACCATATACACATCATATACACAGTATATACACATCATATACACAGATAGACACAGTATCTATACACATCATATACACCAACCATATACACATCATATACACAGTATATACACATCATATACACAGTATAGACACAGTATCTATACACATCATATACACAGCATAGGGAGAGTGCTCAGGGCTGTGTGTTTACCTCCACTGCAGCCGACTTCCCTATAGGAGACTATCAGGGCTGATGGTCTTTCCCGAACGACCACGAGTCCGACTCAAACGTTTGGTGGCTCCCTCTGGAGAAAGGAGATGATCAGATCAACTTTTTTGAACTAAAGGAAAATGGAAAAGTTGAAAAATATAAACTACATGAATTCATAAAGTTATTGAGCTTCTGTCGATCTCCAAAGAGCTTTTCAGGCACCGGAACTTACGCTCCCTGACTGGAACTGGGGCTGGAGCCCGGGGTGGATTTCGAGTCTCCTAAGTGGTTACCCTCTCGGACAAACTGGTTGGCTGCACCCATCAGAAGGCAGAGATGCTCCTCAATTTCTTCTATTAGTGTGGCCAGTTATAATGTAATGAGTCGCAATACGTAAGTATCCCTAAGTATCTTTCCGTCCTGGTGAGGTCAGGATGGACAGCAAGTAATCAGCATCGAGAGATCAGATCCAAAAAACACACAAAGAGCAAGAGGCAAACTAAAAGCAATAAGGGGAAAATATATGAAAATAAAATGCCAAGATCAACTTTGCTTCACTAAACCCCCTGCCCCTAGGGGGAGCACTCCTAAAAAACATAGATTCAAGCATATAATATACTGTGGCTGGCCAGCCGACTGATGCAATAAACCGTCCTTAATGTGCTTTAAACAATCAGAATTCATTAATATACCTATCAATCAATTAAAACGAATTCTAAACATCTGTAACCTCAGTTAATTATTCAGTTCAATCATAAATGCACAAGATACAAAGTGCAAAAAACGTGCAAATAAAGTGCTAGTGATAATGTTGGATAATAAACAAATATAATAGGTTGATCGTGTCCACCGATCTCACTGTCTCAGCCAATCAAAGGAGCCTCTGCTGGTCCAACCCCTTCTACTTGCTTCTCAGAACGGAAACAGATTAAATGTCAAGCCTCGTACAGACGTACGATATTGCCCACGATCCACAACCCCTGAGCGTGCTCACATGCACATCAAACGTCCGTTTCAGGCGATAATCACGCGTGTGTGTGTGTTTGGTCGGGGGTGTTCGTTAATCTGCCACAGCGGATTAACAATGACCCCCAATTGAACGCGCAATATCGCCCGAAACGCCGGTTTGGTGTGGGTATCTGGTGCGGCCAAAACCATATTCTGTACGAGGCTTCATATTATACTGAAAAAGTTCTAACAAAGGATTCTGGGAGTGTAGTTCATTGCCGTCGGAGTTAAATATGGTTTTCAAAAAGAAAGTTGCAAAAGAAAAATAAAGGAATGGAAATATCAGTGATTGTGTCAGCAGATCTCACCCTACGTCTGTGTCTAGTGATTTCCTATTCCTGCCTTCCTGATCTATAATTGTCTCTTCCCTTCATTAACTTTCACTTTCTAAATGACACATGCAGACTGAGTACAGTAAATCCGCTGTGATCCCCTCCTCCGCCTCTGTATTGGACCCTGGCAGGTACAGTAAATCTACAGTATGGGACTGTATGGGGGTGCTGGGACTTTCCTTAAACACATCAGGACTGTTCTGATCTATCCCTGTGTGTGGGTGAAGCTGGTACAGGGTTTTGCTTTCTGTGCAGCCTTACTAACACTGTCACGAGGAGTGATCATTGATCTGGTCCACTTTGTGCGATGCTCCCTGCTGGTGTGAAAGGACAAATATACTATCTTTTCCCAATCCACAGCTGCATTGTACTCGGTGAGAATTTTAAATCTCACCTCTGGGTACTTTCCTAACTACTTAAAGGAGAACCAACCCCAAATTTTTACACTCCAAGAATTGAACATATCCCCTCTAAAAACACAATAAACTGTAAAATAGCAATACAGTAAATAGCATTAAAGTAAATGTTACCATCTGAAGAAACTGGATGAAAAACTGTGTGTATGTACAGTGACGGCCACACCCTGATCTCAGTCACATGCTCCTTGCCTATTCTGTCCTGTAAAAGGATTGGCTAGAGGATACTAGTGGGTGTGACCAACTAGTAACCAAGTTCCTGCAGTATCTAAGCTGGGTACACACAGTATCGGGGCTTTATCGTTATGTGGTACCTTCGTTTCCCAATAAGCTTGCGGCCACCGGAACGATCAGGCGGCCGAACGCCGTTCGGGAAGCCGAAAATTTCCATCGGCCGCGCTAGACTCCCTATAGAGGAGTCTAGCGCGGCGATGGAAACACACAGTCCCGAGCGTTCTCCTATGTGTTCATAATGAGAACGCTCAGGACTGTGTGTATGCAGATCTTTGAAAGGATGGCAGATCCTGTTCATCTTTCAAGATCTGTAGAGTGTGTACCAGCTTTAGGAACTGAGCATGGTAAAGAAATAATGGTCAGTGACCACACTGTGGTTGATACTGGAACACTGGGAAATAAGACACAAACCTCATGTTAGGAAAGTTAAATTTCTCAACAACCAATAAAATGAGAGGTGAGACACTGATTACTGTTTTTATATCTATATATTTTATACATTGAAATTATATCTATTCAATGTTGTTTCGAGGCTTTAGTTGTCACAGACTGCACGCCCCTTGCAGAGAGGTGTGGGGATGGGAATCCATTGGCTTCATAGCGATCTGTCACTACACGTGGAAAGAGAGGAGTGGAGCACAGAGGGAGACTTTGAGTAAGTATTGCTGGAGTTAGGTAAATATTAAGGTGCCCATACATAACAGCTTACCTGCAGGACCGACCCCACAACATACAATCAATTCGGAGGAATCGCCTTTTTTGCCGGCTGGCAACGATCACCTGTAACCCATTCATTTGTGATCGTATGTTGGTCACACAAAAATTAATTCTCATTTAAATGCTTGTCAGTCATTCACTGTCCTTTCTGGCTCCATTAAATCGTACAGTATGTCATAAAGGAAATGGTACGTTCTTTTTTAGAACGTAGATGTTATTGAAACAAGAACATTTATATTCCCATAAGTAATCCATAATACGACATCCCACCCAATCAGTGTTGATATCGGAGACAGTGTCCAGGTCCCTAAAACGTAACCAAGGTGAGTGTCCCTTTTAGAAATGTTGGCAACTATCGGGGAGGGGATGCCACATTGCTTACCTGGCTGAGATCCCGAGGTGCAGTAATCGCTAGCGAGATTTGTGCATTTGTGGATCGCAGTCAGGTAAGGAGCATTGCTTACATCTCCATTGAATGGAAATACTATCAGGCCTATGTAAGGAAAAGTCTTGTCGTTAAAAATGGTGTAATTTTGCCCAACCAATCAGATGTTTTGTACCATTTGAAACCTAAATTTGATTGGTTGGGCCACATTCTAGCACCATTTTAAGGACAAGGAACTTTTAATACATAGGCCTGTACATTATCAAAGCTTTAAGAGACAATGACATTGCTATTGTGTGTCTGTTATAGGTGAAGGTCGAGCCAATTACAATGCAGCTAACACAGTCTTTCTGGTAAGATCTTATTTGAATGTTTTAAATAAAAATAAATGACATGAATAGGTTAAGGAATCCTGGGGTCTGGCTATACATGGACAGTAAGTTGTGCAGGGGTAAGTTTCTACGGTCTATCCCGTACTTGGACAGTTGTATTGTTCGTTGTAGTCTGGACTATTCCTTGTATTAAAGTGCTGAAGCCAGGACGTGGCAAAATCAGTTTTCTTTAGGCGGGTTCTCTCACAGAAACAAAATTGGGAGGTAGGAATTACCAAGCTTATCCTGTCCTAACTTTCTTTCATTCACTGTTTTTTAAACAGTAAACACTATAGTTCTCTTTTAAACTAAAAACTATTCAGCTTCAGCCGGAATTATCAGAGGAGTCTGCAAGGAAATCCACTTGTGGGTAAGTTTTAAGTCTTTGTTCCGGGCTCCTGTGAACATTAATTTAAGGGAGGTAAGACATTTACCCCCCATGAACTATTCCTGTAAAATTACCAATAGGTCAGTGGGATCAAACTTTATGTCATATTACTGTATCTCTTACTAGGATAGCAATGTCAGGTATGTAGACAGGTAGTTATAATGGGTATGTAGTGGAGGCAAGTGGAGATTATAGTATGTGAAGACATTTGGAAATAAAAAAATAACTTTTATTTTTAATCTTGTGACGACTCTATTTATACATAATAGAACAAAGACTTTCTGACATACACAGATGTTATCATGGGGCAAAAGATAACCTCTGTGTAATTGTCTTTGTTCTAGTAGTATAAAATAGAGTGCGTTACAAGATTCAGTATTGTACCATGCCTGAGGAAGAGCGCTAGTGCTTCGAAAGCTTGTATTTCAATCATTTTAGTTAGCCAATAAAAGGTATTATTTATATCAAAGATGTCTTCACTTTCATCTATGGCTAACACAGTACAATTCCCTACTACTTATTATAGTATGTGTGATGGGAGCAGATAATCTTACTGAATCATGGATCATCATCAGGATCCATAATTATGCCCTCAACATCTATTAATAAGTGACAGATCATTAGAAGGTCAGTAGCAGACCAGTAAGACAGGTTCAATGATAGGTCACTAGACAGACCGTAGACAGGTCAATAGATAGGTCAGTAGACAGATCAGGTAGAGAGTTAGTAGACAGGTCAGTAGACTGATCAGTAGACCAGTAGGGTTGGAATGGCTGTTCGTGCGTATCGTCCGTCCTATCAGACGTGTGTATGGACTCGGAATTGTCCCCTGAGGTGTTTAACCCCTCTGCTAAGTTACTGAATTACAGTCTGATATGGTAGAAGTTTCTGGGAATTTCTAATTTTTGCCACATTATTAGTAATTTGCGATATTATGCATCATATTTTCATTACTTTAATTGGTGTTTTTATAAATCTCATACTAGTTGTTGGTCAATTGGTCTGACCACACTAGGTGCACTGGTGTCTAATGCAGCGCAGCGGACTGTAACGCGCACACACTTTCACGTGCGGTGGGTACCGGCTTCTCGTGTTGGTCTCAGCTTAGTGTGATGTCAGGGCCAATTCCTGTGCCAGTAACTTTGAAATTCTTTATTTTTGTTTAAGCAGGTGGGTTTGGGAAGCATTTTACTTTCCTGTATGTCTTTGGATTCAGTCTGTTCTGGGGGATTTTCCCTTCCCTTCGTCTTGTTACATATAGCTATATTCAGTAAGTACATTTGTTATTTTCTTAGCGTACAGTACACATAGCTTGGACGTGCCATATACACTGAGTTAGGAAAACGGTAAAGGTTTGGGCCAAAATCAGCTGCTGGGTAGTTCACTGAGATTGTTGATGTCAAATAATCTAGTGATGCACAGTCTGTGTTTATATGGGAAGGTTATGAAATAGAGAAAGATTATTCACTGCAACTGGTACTAAGACCATGTAACCATCTATAACCAAAGTCTTTTGATGGTGCCATACATTATAAGACTTACTCTGTTATTATCAAGACATTCCAGTTCCAATTCTTTGGGCCATAATCAATAACCTGCAGTAAAGGAAGTAAAACTCGGTCTGCGGTCAGACAGACACGAATCCACTGAATATATACCATGCGGTAGTAAAGATCACAATTCGAGATCGTTAAAGGCGCGATATTGCTATTAGCGAGACTGCCCCTTAGAAAATATGTCCCTTTGTGACGGAAAGTTTAGGCATAACATCAGTTGCAAAGCAATATCTCTCGGGAATGTTCATTGCCTGTCTGTATGGGTTTAAAACGACCATCCCATGGCCTACAAGCCATTAAAGGTGAGGCGGCGGGGTTGGTTGCCCCTAAAGGAAAATTTCCATTGGATGGTATCGTCTCAAAGTGCTGTATAAAGTCATCTTTGTCATAGAAACATTCCTTCTGCCGTACATAGTTATATTTGCTTATCGCATATTGTAGGATGTGCACTAGTGTCATATTAAAACCTTCCAGTGAGATATTACATATTATTTTCCTTCACTGGCATGGTGTATCTTTCTAAGAGATACCGTCTGTGATTCATGGCATCTTCTTAGGGAATCGGAAATGTCATACGCTTGGCTCCAGTAACCATCTAAGATCCAAGTTCCAGACCAATACCTTCTACATCAGTAATGACAATGAGCATCAGTTCAAACAAGCCGTGTCCCAATGTATGTTGCTATTCTCTACCACACGAAGAGGAGAGGAAGGATAAAACATCACGGATGTGACAGATTCCCTGTACGATGAGAACTAAAAATCTATCCACAAAGCTTGGTGAGATTGTAGATATGAAATAATCCTAATGTTACATGGAGATTATAATGGCATTGGCAGGTAGTCATTCCTTTAGGCTCCATTAATATTTTTATTTACTACCGGCAGGGAAGAAGAATGTGATGTGGGCATTGATGACTTGGCCCAATCTACGATTGCTGTGGAAGGAGCAATACTCCAGAGCCAGCCAATGATAAGGCGTTTGGCTAGAGACCTGATACTTTTTAGCTTGGATGAGAAAAAGTCTCAAACAGAAGAAGAACCAAAAGAACTTTACATACAAATTAGAAGTTATTAAGAAGCTGAACGAGGCGGCTCATTTCTTCTGTTACTTCTTACCCATTCCAGTTTCTTCTTCAACTGTTTAGACGTTCCAGGGGCTGTGATACTGTAAACAACTCAAGCTGGGATATAAAATGTGTATTGGGTCTAAGGGCTGGTACACACAGGTCAACCCCTGGCTGTTATTCCCAGACAGGCAAACAGTTTTGTCAGATACATATTAAAGGCAGAGTACTGGATAATTGCACAAGATATTGACCAAAATTCGCCAATTCACCAAGTCCAATAAAAAACAGTCAAAATATGCATGGCTATGGGTGACATTTTAACGCTTATTTTGTCCTAATCAACCAAAATATTGGAAAGGAAGTTGATCTGGGCCAAAATTATTGGAAAGGGAGGTTGATTGGAGTAAAATATTGGAAAGCGGAGGTGATTGGAGTAAAATATTGGAAATGAAGGTTGATGCTGGGCAAATATTGGAAATGAAGGTTGATCTGGGAAAATATTGGAAATGAAGGTTGACTGGGCCAAAATATTGGAAAGGGAGGTTGATCTGGGCAAAATATTGGAAAAGGAGGTTGATTGGAGTAAAATATGGGAAAGGGAGGTTGATTGGAGTAAAATATTGGAAAGGGAGGTTGATGGAGTAAAATATTGGAAATGAGGTTGATCTGGGCAAAATATTGGAATGAAGGTTGATCTGGGCAAAATTGGAAATGAAGGTTATCTGGGCAAAATATGAAATGAAGGTTGATCTGGGCAAAATAGGGAAAGGTGAGGTTGATTGGAGTAAATATGGAAATGAAGGTTGATCTGGGCAAAAGATGGAAAAATTGAGTTGGTTGATCTGGTTGCCAAAATATTGGAAAGGGAGGTGATCTTGGGCAAAATATGTGGAAAGGAGGTTGCATGGAGAAAATATTGAAAGGAGGTGGTGGAGTAAATATGGAAATGAGGTTGATTGGGCAAAATATGGAAATGAAGGTGTATCTTGGCCAAATATTGGAAAATGAAGGTGTGATCTGGCAAAATATGGAAAGGGAGGTTGATCTGGGCAAAATATTGGAAAGGAGAGTTGATCTGGACAAAATTGGAAAGGGAGGTGAATGGAGGTATTAAAATATGGAAAGGGAGGTTGATTGGAGTAAAATATGGAAACTGAAGGTTGATCTGGGCAAAATATGGAAAATGACAGGTGTTGATTGTGCAAAATATTGGAAAGGGAGGTTGATCTGGGCAAAATATTGGAATGAATGGGTTGAATCTGGACAAAAATATTGGAAATGAAGTGTTGATCTGGGCACAAAATTTGGAAAGGGAGGTTGATTGGAGTAAAATATTGGAAAGGAAGTTGACCGACTCGTTGTGTCCCAGTCCTAAACTCAGTTCCATTTAGTCAAAGCTCTGTGGAATAGGGTCTATTTATAAAGGAGGGATATAGAATGTATATATCAATATTGCTCCTTGTATCCGTTGTAATCACTAAACAACAGGGAGCCTCAAATTGGAATGAGGACAATATAATTTCCAGTACAATGTCAAAACTACACGAAGGCGTTGTGGTGGGGAAAAAAAATCTGTAATGATTCTTAAAAAAAAAAAAGTTGGATTAGTTACCAATGATGGCACTTGTGGTGGGTTGTCAGTTTACTTATTCATCGTATATCACATTTAATCAAATGTACTAATATTCTCTCACATACCAGGGAAAGTGTACTATAATATAGTCACAGAAAAACAGCCTGGATGTTGTCCCTAGTGCCAATGCATCATGGTGTGTAAAACAGTTTTCGAGGGATTTGCTAGAATTAATTAGCTGGGGAAGTAATTCAAAAATTATGAATTCTAGAAAAGGATTTGTATTTCTGGTACAGGGTATGTTCAAAATTATAAGGTTCTTATACCAGTGCAGGTACCTCAACTAATTTATATAGTGGCTGGAAATGGCATATAAACCTCGGGGTGGGGCGACCTCGCCAGTTTAAACAATGAGGGGCCCCCCAAATGTACTTACAACCTTCGTTACCCCGAGCTTCATTCCCAACATGGAAATCAAGCAGGAGGGGCCGTCTAGACCGGCATCAGCTCCGTAATTAGCTAAGGCATCGCGGCCTGTAGCCAATCACAGGAGCGCAGTCAAGTCGAGCCCCTCTCTAGTAACATTTGTGAGAAGTTTCTGGGAAAGGTTCAGCAATAGTTATTCCTACTGAACACAGCAGATAACTGTCGTTTGATGCTGGGGGGGGTACGATGACTGTGGGGGATTATCTGATTGTATGTGGGGTAATCTGATTTACTGCAAGGGGTGGTAACTGTCTGATGGTACGCGGTTGGGGGGGGTAACTGTCTGATTGTACTGCTGGGTGGGTAACCTGCTACGCTGAGGGTGTCACTGTGCGGGACGTGCGGTGGAGGTAACTGTATGATTGGTACTGGGGGTAATGTCTGATTGTACTGCTGGGGGGGGTCAACTGTCTGATGATGCTTGGGGGAAACTGGCTGATTGTATAGCTGGGGGTTAACTGTATGATGTACTGGGGGGTAACTGTTGTCTGATTGTACTGCGGGGGGTAACTAGGATGTACTTGTGGGGGGTGAACTGTCGGATGTATCAGCTGGAGGGTAACTGTATGATTGTATGGGGGGGTGGTAACTGTCTGATTGTACTGACTGGGGGGGTAAAACTGATTGTATACTGCTAAGGGTAACTGTGATGGTACTGCTGGGGGGGTAACGTCTGATGTACTGCTGGGGGGAGTAACGGTCTGATTGTAATGCTGGGGGGGTTAACTCAATGTCCTGCTAGGGTGTAACTGTCGATTGTACTGATAGAGGGTAACTTGTCAATTGGTTACTGGCTGGGGGGGTAACGCTGATGACTGCTCGGGGTGGTAAACGTCTGATTGTACTGGGGGTGGTAAACTGTCTGATTGTACTGCTGGGAAAAACTGTCCTTGATTGTCCTGATATGGGGTAAACTGTCTGCTTGAATGCTGGGGGGTAACTGTCTGATTGTACTGCTGGGGGTGACTGTCTGATTGTACTGATGGGGGGTAACTGTATGATTGTACTGGGGGGTAACTGTATGATTGTACTGCTGGGGGGGTAACTGATTGTACTGCTAGGGGGTAACTGTCTGATGTTGTACTTAGCTTGGGGGTAACTGTCTGATTGTATTGTCTGGGGGGGTAACTGTCTTGATTGTATTGCTGGGGGTAAACTGTCTGATGTACTGCTGGCGTGGTAACGTTCTGATTGTCTGCTGGGGGTGGTAATTGTATGATTATACTGGGGGGTAACTGTCTGATTGTATTGCTGGGGGGTTAATTGATTGATGCTAGGGTGTAAACTGTATGATGTTTACTGCGGAGGTTAAACTGTCTGATGGTCTGCTGGGGGGTACTGATGACTGATAGGCGTAAGTATATTAGGGGGGTAACTGTCTCGATTGTAAGCTGGGGGGTAAGTCTGTTTACTGATGGTGTATGCTGCTGTGGGGGGTAAAACTGATGACTGGCTAAGGGGTAACTGTCTGATTGTACTGTGGTGGGGGGAACTGTGATGTACTGCTGGGGGGTAGTAACTGCATGATTGTTACTGCTGGGGGGGTGTCGGACTAATTTACTGCTAGGGTGTTTAAACTGTCTGATTGTTACTGATAGAGGGTAATGTCTAAGTGTACTTGCTGGGGGGTAGTAACTGTATGATTGGTACTGCTGGGGGTACTGTCTGAATTGTACTGGGGGGTACACTGCTGATTGTACTGCGGGGAGTAACTGTCTGATTGTACTGAACGGGGTAAACTGTCTGATTGTACTGCGGGGGTGGTAAGTCTGCTGTGATTGTACTGCTGGGGTTGACTGTCGATTGCTATGCTGGGGGGTAAGGTACTGTATGATGTACTGGGGGGTTTAACTGTGATGATTGTACTGAGGGGGGGTAAACTGATTGTACGTGCTCGGGGGTAACTGTCTGATTGTATGCTTGGGGGTGGTAATCGGTTGATTGTATTGTAGGGGCGGTAAACTGTCTGATTGTACTTGCTGGGGGGTAACTGTCTGATTGTACTGCTGGGTGGTAAACTGTCTGATTGTACTGCTGGGGGGTAATTGTATGATTATACTGGGGGGTAACTGTCTGATTGTACTGCTGGGGGGTACTTGATTGTACTGCTAGGGTGTAACTGTCTGATTGTATGCTCAGGTAGTGTGAACTATGGGGTAACTGGATTGTAATGCTTAGGGGGACGTGTAAATGAATTGTACTGCTAGGGGGTAACTGTCTGATTGTACTGCTGGGGGGTAACTGTCTGATTGTACTGCTGGGGGGGTACGCATTGTAATGTGGCTTGTATGCTAGGGTGTAACTGTCTATTGTCACTGCTAGGGGTGGTTAACTGTCTGAGTACGCGGGGGGCGGTAACGGTCATGATTGTCCGCTGGGGGGTAACGTAATGTTGTACTGGGGGGGGTAACGGTTTGGATTGTACTGCTGGGGGGTAACTGTCTGATTTGTACTGCGGGGGGTAAATGATTGTAATGTAAGAGGTAACTGTTGATTGTACTCTGGGGGGTAAACTGGTCTGATTGTAATGCTTTGGGGGGGTAACTGATTGTACTTGCTGGGCGGGGAACTGTCTGATGACTGCTGGGGGGTAACTAATTGTATGCTAGGGTTGTAATGCTGAGTTGTTATGATAGGGGGTAACTGTCTGATTGTACTGCTGGGGGGGGGTAACGTTGATTGTAACTGTGGGGGGGACTGTCTGATTGTACTGCGGGGGGGTAACTGTATGATTGTACTGGGGCGGTAAAATGTTATGGTTTCTGCTGGGGGGGTAGTACATGATTGTACTGCTAGGGGGTAAACTGTCTGATTGTTCTAGCTGAGGGGGTTGGGTAACGTCTGATTTGTACTGCTGGGGGGTTACTGATTGTACTGCTAAGGGGTAACTGTCTGATTGTACTGCTGGGGGGGTAAAACTGTTTGATTGTACCGTTGGTAACTTGTGGCTGGTAACGGGATATTGGGGGGTTAATTGATTGTACTGCTGGGGGGTAATGTATGATGTATGCTGGGGTTAGTCTATGGATTGGGTAACTCTGATTGTACGCTGGGGTAACTGTCTGATTGTGGTAGTCGATTGTCTGCTGGGGTAAACCTGATTGTATGCTAGGGCGGTAACTGTCTGATTGTACGCTGGGGGGTAAACTGTCTGATTGTACTGGGGGGTAACTGTCTGATGTTACTGCTGGGGGGTAACTGTCTGAGTAACTGCTGGGGGGTAACATTGTACTGCTAGGGGGTAACTGTGATTGTCTGCTGGGGGGTAACTGTCTGATTGTACTGCTGGGGGGAAATGTCTGATTGTACTGCTAGGGGCAACTGATTGTACTGGGCGGGTAAAGTCTGATTGTACTGGTAACTGTCTGATATAATGTCTGGGGGTAAACTGTCTGATTGTACTGCTGGGGTAACTGATGTACGCTAGGGTGGAATGTCTGATTTCGTACTGCTAGGGGTTACTGTCTGATTGTAATGCTTGGGGGTACTCTGTCTGATTGTACATGGGAACTGTCTGATTATAATGCTGGGGGGTAACGTGTTAATTGATGCTGGGGTAACATGGTTGTACTGCTAGGGGGTAACTGTCTGATTGTACTGCTAGGGGGTAACTGTCTGATGTACTGTGCGCGAGGTGTTGTCGTGATCGGGGGTACGGGCAGGGCACGGAGGTCTGTGAAATCTTACGTGGTAGAACTTAAATCTACAAAATAACACAAATCTCTTTCAAATCCTGTGCTTTCTAGTGCTAATTACAAACAATGGGGTTGGTTGGTCCTACGGTGGTACAGTTGGTATTGAACAAATGGTTAATATTTCCTTCTTAGAATGACCCCAATGTTCGTGATGTTGCTTTTTTTGCTTGTGGTCTTGACTGTGTGTCTGGAAAACCCCAATTCACTTTACACTTCTATAGTAAGTCACTTATATCTGTTACTGCGTTCCCATAAAGGGGAGTATCTACTGTTCTCGCAGAAAGAACAGTTGGGGCGGTGAGTAGTATATAACCGATTACGCTGTGCTATTAAGGGGAACTATTTATTTAATTACCCCAGCCCTAACTCCGTTGTACTGTATATGTGATTGTAAGGGAGAAATACAGGCCATGATCAGAGTCGCGCCTGACTGGGCTTTATATCTATTAATAACAAGTGAACATGTGTCTGATGGAGAAACATTTGAATTGTTTTATTGTGTAGCATTTGTTATGTGTGGTTCCCCCTGCAATACAACCAATGTCCCTTCCCTTCAGCAGTACAGCCAAGTTACCCCCCCCGATTACCAATCAGACAGTTACCCCCCCCCGTACAATCAGACAGTTACCCCCCCAGACAAATCAGGACAGCTTCCCCCCCGTACAATTCAGACAGTTACCCCCCCCCCGTTACAATCAGACAGTTACCCCCAGCAATTAACAATCAGTTACCCCACAGTACAATCAGACAGTTACCCCCCCGCAGTACAATCAGACAGTTACCCCCAGCAGTACAATCAGACAGTTACCCCCCAGCAAAAATCAGTTAACACCAAGCAGTACAATCAGACCCCCCAAGCAATACAATCAGTACCCCCAGCAGTACAATCAGTACCCCCAGCAATACAATAGTTACCCAGCAGTACAGCCGTTACCCCCCATCGTTACAATCAGACGTACCCCTAGCAGTACATCAGTCCCCCGCAGTATAATCATTACATACCCCCAGCAGTACAATCAATAGGACAACATTAGACACTTAATACACCTAACAAATTGAAAATCGAACAATATTATGGTACATCTACATACAATTAACTATCGTACATCGTCTATCAAAAGTTATCGGTTAGTTAAGATCACAGAAACCTTGTTGTAGTGTTGGTCACGTTTACACCCATTCCACCCAGCAGTCCAAACAATCAGTTTCCTCTCCCCCCCATGTATGGGACACTAGTCATTGTGTGATCATGTCGCTCGTATATGGGTTTGGGTTTCATGGGCAGTTTGCTAGGTACCACGTGGACAGAAACAGGTAGTTATAATAATAATTATATGTGGTTATCAAATGTAAGTCTGCATTTATTGTGGAAGGTTATGAACTATATTTGGGGTGTGATTGAATGGATCCATGGAAAGTTCTATGATTATCTATGTGATATTTTGTGATTTATAATAATGAATTCCTTGCCTCCTGTCAGTTCATCCACTCCCTATAGAAAATGACTGCTTGGCTAATACCAAAGATTGTGTGAACATGATCATCTAGTTCCTATCCATAGTTATTTTAGATATAGTTGGGGTAAGTTTAGCACGCTGAATGACTGGCCAGATTTCCACTGCATTGATACAGTACGGCATTGAGTTCAGTGCACCAAGACAGCATGGCATTAAATCAACTTGGTCCTGTGCTTTCAGTGTTGTATTACATATTTATAAATGGTATCTATTGCACCAACCTAGGTGATGTAGGATATCAACATTATAACCATTGTTACATTGAGAGGGAAGATCGATTGGACAGAGGTTAAAGCTGAAGCCTGTCCCAATTCTTCTACGCCTACGACCCCATGCATTGTGGCATTTTAAATATGTTTTTGCTGCCAGTTTTTTAAATGTTCTCAGTGCTTTAAAAAAATTTAGAATCTTTGAACATAAAGAACAAAAACAAAAACCACAGTTTCAACATATAACCTTGGTAATTGCCAATGGAGGTGTTGTGCAGATGTCTTTGCTTTTTTTTTTGTACCAACAAGATTATATGGAAAGAGTAAAGGGGCTAAAGGATGGATCAGTTTTTGGTAACTCCGGTAAGTAGTTGTGTTAGAATGAATATATCTGCAGTAAAAACAGTTTTGGTCTTGGTGTTCATTGCACGGGTAACACAAGGTATGTGATAGTGTTGGCTTGTTAATGGTGGCAGCACTTTCAACAACTCCCAATATCACCAACCTAGAGACAGTCTAAATTGTTATACAGCAAACTTGGTAAGAGTTATTTGTAAACAGGATATAAATATTTCCAGGAAATCCCAAGGACTTTGTCTCACTATCTGGACCCCAGAGACTTGTCTGGGAAAGTGTGGTTGGGGATGTGTGCTGGGTACAACAAGGTCTAATGACCCTGGGCATTGGTAGCACTTTAAAAAGATGGGCGCAGATTCCATGTAAACGTGTTCACAAAAATAAAACATGTTTTTCTTATTTGTCCACAGGGAATCGTCTGTCTGTCCACAAAACAGTGGTTAGTAAAACCTTACACTGAAAATCTTTAAGACTGCCCAGAGGAGGGCGAAGTTTAAAACTTTGATGCTCTCAACCAATCAGATGTTATTTTTACGGTCTATACACGTTAGAAAACATTTCGTAAAATTCTGATTGGTTGCTGCAGATCCAAAACATGGCAAAATGTTGCCCCCAGGGTGCCCAGCTAATAGCTCTGTGCCTGGCTCTGTTACTGTTAATAGTCTGTATATAGTTTATTGATTTGGTTATTACAGTTCACTTTGCAATAAATAAACCCTCTTACAGATGACGTTGGAATCTTCTAGCAGGGGAGAAGCAAGTCTTTGCAAACGTGACATCCTATGGCAGTACCAAGCTTGATTTACATGCTTTTCATATCAGGAATGTACATTCGGTACAATGTTTGTAAATCTGTATGTGGCAGCATGGTGCACAATGTGGCATACACCCGTTTGTAAATGTGTCCTGAATGAAAATACCAGCAGAATAAAGTAATTATGAGGTGTATTCCAATACTTTTGTCAATATATTAAAGGAAGGACATCACATCCCCACCAAACACTGGCAAAATTAAACCCACTATTGGACCCAGTGTGTATGTAAAAACTATCTTACTTACGCCTTGCCCTTATGGGTCTCCTGAAGTGGCCTGTCCAAAGTCAGGAAGTGAAGAGTTAGGAGCTGTCTGTGTGTCATTCGGTGTGCCTCAGTTCCCTTAACCTCAAAGGACAGTGACATGCCCAGGGGAACCCTCTCGTCCCTCCCTCTGGAGCTATCTTGGCTGCCTGGTGCTTACTATATCGATCGCGTGATGTGAGGGAGAAATACCAGGATGAACAGAGTACCCCGTGCTTATCATTTAAAAGTAATTGGTCTGTGAGCTTAATGTTATTTTGTCAAATTTTTGGGGTTCATGGGGGATCCTTGCACTAACCTAGTCGGCTGCCATACCTACAACAACTTACCCAGTAGATACCCATTGTGTCTCCGAGTCGAGTACCCAACATTCAACATTGTTACCCTGTTAAACTAACGTCCCCCAGTCATTTTAGACTATGTGGATCCCCCCCAGACAATACAGACAAGTTTACCCTTAGCAGTAAACAGTACCCCCCGCAGTACAATCAGACTTTTAACCCCAGCAATATACAATCAGTTACCCCAGCAGTACAAGCCGTTACCCCCCCCCCAGTACAATCAGACAGTTACCCCCCCCAGTACTGAACAATCCCGTACAGGAACCCCGTAATAAACATACCCCCTAGCAGTACCAATAAGTTACCCCCAGCCAGTGCATCGACATTACCTCAGAGAACATTACCCCCAGCAGTACAATCAGACAGTTAACCCCGTCACAGACGACCCCAGTACATGCAGTCTCTACATCCCCTTCAGCAGTACAATCAGACAGTAACCCCCCAAAGCAGTACAACAGAAGTTACCCCAGCAATACAAGTCCCCAGCATACAATCAGAGGTTACCCCAGCAGTACAATCAGACAGTTTCCCTCAGCATACATCAGTTACCCCAGCAGTCCAGACAGCCTCCAATCGAATCAGTTACCCCCCAGAACAATCAGAGTTACCCAGTAATAACACCCTTGCAGTCAATCAGTTACCCCAGAGTAACAAATCAAGACCGTTTACCCGCCAGTACAATCAGAAGTTACCCCCCCAGCAGTACAATCAGACAGTTACCCCCGCACAGCAATACATCCAGTTACCCCAGAAGTACAATCAGACAGGTACCCCAGAACAGTACAATCAGAAGTTACCCCCCCCGCAACCAGCAATACAATCAGTTACCCCAGGCAGTACAATAGACAGTTACCCCCACCAGTACAATCAGCCAGTACACCCGAGCAGTACAATCATTCCCCAGCAGTTAAATCAGACAGTTCCCCCCCCAGTTGCAATCAGCGACAGTTACACCCTGCAGTTAAATCGTTTACCCCCAGCAGTACAATCAGCAGTTATACCCCCCCAGTACAATCAGACAGTACACCCTAGCAGTACAATCAGTTACCCCCCAGCAGTACAATCAGTTACCCTCATTTCATTTCAAAGGAATAGTTCACTGAAGAAGTGATCCATTCCTTTAATGTATTGATGAAGAAAGGGAGGTAAGGAGATGTGTCTTACCTTCATTGTTTCAATCAATTTTGCCGGGAGAATGAAAAGAGGAATATCTCTTTACCTCTGTTTTTCAATGAGTGTATGTAAAGAATATTTCTTATCTTGATCCATTCCTTTATAACATGTCGACCATGTCCCCTATATCATAGTCTGTCAACAATAATCAGCAATGTTCTTGTTTCACAGATTGCTTGTCTTTTGTCCTGGTGCAGTGAATCCTCTTACCCTTTTGTCTCCTTGGGGTTTGATATACAGTTTGGCTGTTGTTGGGGTGGTAAATATGGTTGTTATGTTATCTTGGAAATCTGTATCTTTCTTTCCTCATCCTTGGTTGTATTATTGTTAACACAGCCAGAAACCATCGGGCCCTATTTATAAAGGCGTGTACTCTAGTTTGCGGATACTGCGTTTTTTAACGTATGGTACACTGGGGCCTATGCAATGTATTACAGTAGTTACCACCGCATGGGTTGTATGCCGAGAGGGGTTTCCATAACAGGGTAATGTATGAACGGGGCTGCTAAGGGTGCGATTGTGCCTGTACTATTAAAGGAGAACTAACCCCACATTTTTACACTCCAGAATCTGTATTTTAACATCCCTTGAAAAAACTCCAATAACTGAATAAACACATCATAAATGCATTAAAGTAAATGTTACCACCTGAAGAAACTGGATGAATAAACGTGTATGTACAGTGATGGCCACACCCCTGATCTCAGTACACATGCTCCCTTGCTTATTCTGTCCTGAAAAGGATTGGTAGAGGCTACTAGTGGGGTGACACACTGTAAAAAGTTCCTGCAGTTATCTAGGATGAGCATGTTTAACGACCAATGGTCAGTGACCACACTGGTGTGATACTGGAACACTGGGAAATAAGACACAAACCTATTATAGGAAGTTAAAATATTAAAATTTCGAGGTGAGGACACTGATTATGTGTTATAACAAGGAGATCGCCTTTCTAATTCAAATGTTGTTCGAGGCTTTAGTGTCTTTAAACTAAACCCTAGAGCCAACCAAGAATCCCATTGCTTAAGGGCTAGGAACATCAGCGCATTTTAACACCCCCCATTGAAACACAAAGCAAGTGGACACTGCTTAGTGGGTATGCCCTCGGCCGAAAAGAGGATGCCCAGACCCCCTGTGAGCCATAAACTAAAATCTGACCAAGTAACTATTATCAATACGTGTTTAATATTCTTTCAAACATATTAACAAACCACCAAGGTGAATTTTTTCCCCCAAAGATCAAACCTATTTCTGGTTTCCAGACGACGTTTAATTGTTGCGGATTTCTCCCGTTCCTCGGGAAGGCTGAGTACAAGTGGACTATCGAGAATTGGACAGGGGGGAAAGTTACTTTAAGGTCTCGTGGACGAGATAAACGTTCGTTATATCTAATAAAAAAGGTCGGGAGGGAATTCAGAAGGAGTCGGGAGATGCAACTTGTGCGTGTTGTTCACACGGAAAAACGCGGACGGATATAATATCATCCAAAACGTGACGGATTTCTTATATGATGATGAAGTGAGGAGAACAGGTCGGGGTTTTAGGTGGAGAACAAAGGGGGAATAGAGGTGTTAGTCAAAAAACTAAGTGCCCTCATACAACAGAAGCGTAGGTTACACCATTATTTTGGGGGGCCCTTCCACTGAATATTCACCTGGGACTGACCCTCACGTTTGATAATTTCATTGGATGGGATCAAAAGAAAAAAAAACAGCGAAGGTGGAATTGCTGCTGGTAAATCATGGTGGATCATGCTGGGCTGTCCTGGTTTGCATTGGATCTCTTGCCCTCAAGCTTAACGGACAGATCATTGTCATTACTGCTCGAGCTATGTGGCCTGTCGTATTTATTGTGTTCATTTCTCTTTCTTTTCATCCCGTTGGGGAAAGCTGCTCTATTTATTCTCAGATTTCATTTGGAGCACTAATGCATAGATCCTTAGACCACCAGTCAAGCCAATCATCAGTTTAGAATTGAATGAATACGGATCCGTTTTCTTTGTGAAGCAGATGGCTGGGGTGTATGGAGGGGTTATACAATCCCGCTCTGGCCTTAGGGTGGGTACACACGAAGGGACTATATTGTCCCGACCGAGCTGTGCACAGGATCGGCTTGTGACTTTCCAAATGTCCGATCGCTTTCGTCCAGATTCCGGATGTTGAAGGACGATGAATTGTCATGGCGGGAGACCGAAAGCAGCACAGATTTTTTCGCCCCCAATTTGACGCTACACGGAAGTAATGGTTCTGGTATGTCACAAGCAACAGAAGTGATATTTAAGCATTTTTTAATTGGATTTAAAGGGCAGTACACCCTTTTTCCCTAACATCAATCTTTCTCCAACTTTTTCCCTGTTATTTGTAAATAGAGATTGTTTATCATATAGTAAAATAGTCTCCAACATGGATTATGTTCAGCTCTCATTCCAGGGTTTCAGGCAGTTAAGTTTCTGTGATTGGAATATTAAACAAGCTGGATTGATTGCTCAGGTTCCATCACCTTAGATCGGCACACTATTGAGAAAAAAATTAACAGAGCTGTGCTAAGAAATCAGGTTCACTTCTTATCCTCCCCTTGCAGCTCTCTACTATGTTATTTCTATAAGGTGTAACTAAGAAGTTGTGGTATTGAGAAATACATTTGCACCAGAGCTTGTGCTGGAGATCAGGGTTCACTCATGATCACTCCCCTGAGCCTTACTATGTTATTTCTATAAGTGTAACATTTAAAGTTGTGATATTTGAGAAATACATTACACAAGCTGTGCTAAGATCGGTTAACTGTCATTATTCCTCCCTCGTGCAGCTCTGTAATATTCTATTCTCTATAAGTGTAACTATTAAAGTTGTAATATTGAGAAATACATTACACAGAGCTGTGATAGATCAGGTTCACTTCATTACCTCCCCCCTGCAGACTCGTACTATGTCTGTCTATACGTGTAATACTTAAAGTTGTGTGATATTGAGAAATACATCTGACACATGGGGCTTGTGCTGAGAGCAGTTCACTGTCATATCCTCCCCATTATCTTAGGAGGATACTGGCAGCTGAAGCTTATCTATGAGACATGTGGCACAGAATCAAAGCTAATATGTGGTAGCTTTGTCATCGAATGAGCTAAACCATATGAAATCTCAACTATATGAATTCTATGTAGCAGTGACATGATGTATGGTATAAATAATGCATTCTGATCATCACCTTTATGCATGTAGATTTTAAGGAAGAGGTGACATCTGGGTTAGACTAGTAGGGGACAAAGTAATTGAATAGCAGGGCACATGATTGTACTATTACTTACTGTAAACAATCTATTTGGTTGTATTAGCGATTCACGGGAAACAAGTACAGTCATTCTACACACATTTCCCAAACAATGAAATAAAATTAATTTTTTCCCCATCTTTTGTGAGGGAAAAAGGAGAGGTTCATGCAATGGTGGTGGTTGACGATTGTATAATAGGTTAGACGTGGATGGAGAAAAATCCGGATTATGGAATTGCAGACGGTGGATTATAAAGAATTGTACTAAGGTTTAATCATCGTCAGTACAGCTGAAGAAAAGCCCAGCAGCATTTAATGGGCAAAAATACAGGACGTGAAGCTCTTATGACCAGGTAACACATCTATCAGTGTCCAATCTTTACTACCACCACTGCACTTCCAGAGCCAGGGTGTGACGGAGTTGTGGATTCAATAAAAAGTGTTCTAGTTTGTACTTTCCAAATCACAAATATCTGTATGTTCTGACTCAAAATCAAATACTTTTGATTTAATCCACCAGTACCCATAAGTATCCTATAACATATATTCTTATAAATGGTGCATGTGATGTCAGATCAGATATATAATTATCTGAGTCATATCATCTATCCACGCATGAAAAGTTCCAGCTCCAGATTATGCAGCCACTGTTATTCTCATCCTCAGGCACGGATTTCTCACTAGGCCGTGGCATATGCGGATTGGCTACTAGATAGGGCAGCCATAAACTATGGAAGGCGCATCCCTCTCATTGGCATGCGTGAAAGTGGCATGTTCATTGTTTGCGGCACTCCTCACACATGCTACTGGCCCAAAACACTTGAAGGTAAGCAAACTAAAAGCAGTTGGCCAAATTGTCCTCTACATAGCATATACAGTATATACACAGCATATACATCATATACACAGCATATACACAGTATATACACAT